>JBBPBS010000235.1:3835673-4071279 GCA_037974835.1 Cicer judaicum | reverse complement strand
ATATGTAAATATGACTTGTTCTCATGTAATTGAAATATTGGTTTGTATCATATACCTTTACATTTTATCATTTAATGTTTGGATTTGAAGCTTATTAATGAAGATATTTGATCTTCTTTTTGATCTTGTTGCATTGACCATAATTGGTGATCTTTGTCTTCATCAAAAACATGTAGTTTACATTCTCCCCCTTTTTGATTATGACAAAATGTTGTTGTTGTGGAGAGATTGTGTAGTTTGAATCATTGCTCCCCTGTAATATATGCGTACTCCCCCGTTGTATGTGATTAATTGAAAAATTGTGTTGAGTACCTACAAGGTTTGAGATGCAACAACAATACCAAATTTTCTCCCCCTTTTGACATGATCAAAAAGAAGAAAAAATATAGAAAAAGAGACATACAATTTGCAAGTATAACCATACTAATAAGAAAACGGCATATAGGTTAACATAATTGAGAATGAAGTCATAACATCATAATAGTTAATAAGTTGTAATGATACCAAACTTTTATATCTGGGCAAAAATGCGAAGGTGTATTCGACTACACCTTGTTGTATTCGAATACACATTGTTCTGGGAATGTGTATTCGACTACACATAAGTTGTATTCGAATACAGGAATTTCTGGAAAAGTATGTATTCAAATACAGACATTTGTATTCGACTATATTATCAAATTTTTGCTGAAAAACTAAATTTGTCATGGAAATTTCAACAGGTAAGGCAGATATTCACATATTAAAAGAAAATAAACATCAAGAAATTAATTCTAACAATTTATTAAGAGGAATTTTAGATCTATAAGAGAGATGACAAAGTATATGTACCTTTCTTTACCCACACGTAATGCCCTTTTGGAACACTAATGTTTCTAATGTGACAGGCATTAGGTTGGTGACCATGAAGACCACAATAAGAACAAGTAGGATTAAATCTACTATTAGTAGCATATGTATGAGATTTATTTTGAATAATTTTCTTATTATAAAGATCATCCTTTTTCATAACTATAATCTTTTCTTGATTAGATTGATTGCTTGTTTTAACAAAAATAGTTTTGTTCAAATTTGGTTTATCAAATTTTGAATATCCAAGACCACTTTTGTCGTTTGAGTATCTTTGCATATTTAAGACACTTTCCAATCCTAATTGTCCCTTTTCGTACCGTTCAATCACCCTATTTAATTGAACAATTTTGAAAGAGAGGGAATCACATTTATTGCATGTAAAATTCTGTTTTAGTTTTTCAGAATTTTTCTCCATAATGTCAACTTTTTCTTGTAAACTTGAGATTTGTTTCTTTTGTGTTGACACTAGTTTACACAGATTTTTACATTCAATAAGTAATTCCTTTATTGCGTTTTAAGCATCATTGTATTCTATAATTAATTCACTATTAGTTTTATTATAATGAGGAGAGTCTATATTACTAACCTCTTCTTCATCATCTGATTGATATGATGCCATTAATGCAACAGCTGCGCATTCTTCACTTTCTATTTCTGAAGATGAACTTACTTCGTTGTCTTCCCAAGCTATGTATGCCTTCTTGAAGTCTTTCTTTTTGATGGTGTTCTTCTTAGCAAGGTTTGGACAATCTGCTTTGATATGTCCTTGTTTTCCGCATTCAAAGCAAGTGAAGTTTTGATTTGAAGTAGAACTATTGTTCTTTCTGAAACTTTTCTTTTTGAAGGTTCTGTCATTTTTAAGAAACTTACCAAATTTCTTAACAAGAGAAGAAATGTTTTCATCTTCATCTGAATCGTCGTCCTTGATTTGTTCTCTTGATTCGGTCTTTAGAGCAATATTTTTGGTCTTCTTTTCTAGACTTTCATTTTGTTCTAACCTTCCAAGTTCGATTTCGTGCTCTTGAAGTTTTCCAAATAGTGAAGAAAGAGACATTTTGGATAGGCTTTTCTTTTCGGATATTGCTGTCACTTTTGGTTGCCAGGCCCTTGTCAATGATCTTAGTACTTTTAGATTTAATTCATCATTGGTGAAGACTTTTCCAAGTGCTGTCAAGTGATTGGTTAAGTGGGAGAACCATTTCTGCAAGTCTAGAATAGACTCTCCGGGCTGCATTCGAAATAACTCATATTCTTGTGATAGTGTGTTGAGTTTAGATCTTTTTACCTCAATCGTGCCTTCATGAGTTATTTCCAACGTATCCCATATTTCTTTTGCTGTTTTGTAGTGAGATATACGGAAAAATTCATCCATTCCTAGTGCAGATTGTAATATATTCTTAGCCTTCTTATCGAACAACACTTTTCTTTTATCATCATCAGTCCAAGAATCTTTTATCTTAATTTCTTCTTTGTTATTGATGACAGTTTTCGGAATGTGAGGCCCATTTTCCACTGCATCCCATATGTCATCCCCTTGTGCTTCAAGATATGCTTGCATACGAATTTTCCATAAATCGTAGTGCTCTCCAACAAAACATGGTGGCTTGGTACTGCTACCACCATCTCTAAAAACAGGTTGTGCGGAAGCCATGTATGTTTGATCGAGGAGTAAGTTACCTTAACCCGCTCTGATGCCAATTGTAAGTATTGAAGTACGCCTAAGAGGGGGGTGAATTAGGTGTTAGTAAAGATTTGTGTTTTTAGTGATATGGTAGTTGAATTTTCTAAGTTTAATAAAGTGTCTACCAATAATAAAGTGCAGTAAATAAATAAACACTTAAGATTTATCCTGGTTCCCCTTATAACCAAGGGTACATCCAGTCCTCTTGCACACCACAAGAGATTGATCCACTAACTGTTAGAAAATGTACAACTCCCACCCTGGGATTCTTGCTACAGACTTCTAACAACACTTCTAAGATAGCACACCACTATCTTAGATTAAGCTACTTTTAAGAAAACACTACTTTCTTTTACAAGTGATACACTATGACTTTGAATAAGAATAAGGAGAGGTATATTGATCAACAATCCAATAACAATTCAAGTACTTGAGAACCTTTCTGAATGATATGAAAATGAAATGCAAGTACTTTGTAAAAAATCAGAATTTTGTTCAAAGTTGTTCTATGTATTGATTCAAGGATTGTGTACATTTTGATCTGAAGTTATGGGGTATTTATACTCCATAAACATCCCTTCAGATTCGTGGCCATTGTTCCAAGAGGTTTGATGAAAAATTACAATGTTCTAGAGCCATCCCAATTCTGAAAAATTGTAATGTTTCCAGTTGTATTCGAATACAGGATATGTGTATTCGAATACAATCAATTGCTCATCATGCTTGTAAGAGGAAGATGCATAATAATTCTTGTTACAATTGTTAGAGTTAGAGGCATATGAATTCTTGTTACGTTTGTATATCAAATTTAAAGTCAGAATAATTTTTATTACGCTTGAGTATCAGAAGCAAAGGAACATAATCTAATTGAGTTTATTATAAGCAACTGAGATACTACATTGCTCGCATTCAGAGTCAATTGAAGCTTGTGATAATATGAGTGCGTGTCACCAAACTTTATGCTGCCAAGCTGAAGTAAAATTATTGGTTTCTTTTGCTTTCTTTAGACATAAGAGGATATACCTTATATAGTGATACATGCTTTGTTATGCTTGTTTCCGCATTATTTCTTTTACATTTTTGCTCCAATAGAATATCGCTAAATTATTTGTATTCTAAACTACTTTAAATAGTTATTAACATAGATATTTATTTTAGTATGCACACTTAACATATATAGTTAAGGAATTGTTGCTATTTGTTTATATTTATTTGTTACCATCAAAACATTAATTAGAGGATTGTACTAAAAAAAAATTTGCACTAACATATTGTTCTGTACTAGTTTTAACACATGTGCAACACACAAGGATAAATTTATTTTAGAGTATTTTATTTCAAAATAGTAAAAACTATAAAAATTAAATTAAATAATCATTTAAAGTTGAAATGGATAAGCATCACATAACAAAAATCATTAAACATCAAATGAAATTTTGTTTGAGTGTCTTCGCACATTGACAAAACAACAATGAAAAGTAAACATTTGTTTAAAAACCACAAATATAAGTGTTCATCGAAAAATTGTGGTACCCTAATCAGTAGGAAGACCACACCAAATATGTAGTCTCAAAAATTCTTTCAATTGATTATTACATATTATCAAAAACTTATGGGTATACAACATTGCTGGTTATGTTGAATTGGTTGTCATCTTCATCCAAAATCAATATTTTCAAACCTTTTTTGGTTGTAACTCTAGAGATAGTAACATAGAGTTGACCATGTGTAAAAACTGGAGGTAGATGCAACCTAACTTTAGAAAGTGATTGTCCTTGCCTTTTGTTAATTGTCTTGCAAAACATAAACATGTAGGAAATTGTCTCGTTGAATTTGAATAGAAAACCTGAATCTATAAACTCTAAATCCATTCTTGGAATAAATATGGTCTCTCCAATGTTCTTTCAAGTTATAATAGTTGTTATAATATTTGTACCTAACTCCTTCACTTGCAACCTTGTCCCATTACATGACCCATTTGCTTGATAAATATTCCTTAAGAGCATATTAAGCCCCTCAACCTTCAGCGTTAATTGATGATTTTCGCTACAAGAAAACATCTGTATATCTACGGAAAAATCACCTACGGATGTTAGTCCGCAGGTAGATCAGTTTTTTCTATGGAAAATCCTTGTGTATTGCTTAAAAAATAATTTATTTTTTTTATAATTAATTTCGACAATTATTTCGTAGGTAACATTAAAAAAGTCCATAGGTAATGAAAGAAAACAAGTGCAATCCACTTAAATCCCGCGGTATTTATTCATGTTATGTTTTCTATGACATCGCCGTAGGTGATGTACTTTTATCCGTAGATAAAATCATTTTTTTCAGAAGTTTTTTGTGTTGAATTTCATAAAAAAATGCAAACCAAAATTCTGGTCATTCTCAACCCCAAAACAACTCATTCATTCAAAATTACAACCTAGAGAACCCTAAACCCCTTCTTTTTCATCTTCCAACCTCCTTCAGATTGCAACTCCCTCCGTCGACTCCGACCACTCTGGATGCCGCCTTGTCGATCGCTCTCTCTCAAGGGTAAGTTATCTTCATTTTTTTATCGTTCTCAAACTTCATTTGGTCTTGGTTTAGTGAGTTTTTCCTGGTCGATCCAGTCCTGTTTAGTGGGTTTCGTAGTCACCCTAACTGAAGGAAAAGAATGTCCCATTCAGTGGCTTTAGCGGTCGCCCTCAATGAAGGAAAAGACTGACCCATTCGGTGGCTTTCGCGGTCGCCCTCACTGAACTAACTTGAATCTGAACTACTGTTCATATTGAGTCTTACTGAAATCGTATTTCCTTTTCGTGCCATATGCACTTAGACTTTGTTTACTATTATCTAAAAATGCCCCAATTTTTATTTAATACCCTAACCATTTTTCTTCAAATCCGAAATTATTCATATTCTTTATATCTATTTCTTTGTTTTTCTTACATAATGTTAGTATAAGGGTTCTAGTGATGTGATGGTTATTATATGGTTTTGTTGTTACTTATATACATTTACTACTACTTTTGTCTCAGGTGCGATGCATTATAAGGAACGTAGTTAGGAACAGGGTTGTAAAGGTACTTTTTTTTGCTACTTTATTTCAAATATTCTAATTATGGTCATCATATCCAACTTTATTTTATTACTCACTATTTTCTTCCACAATTTTATCTTATTAGGGTCAAAAGGAATTTTATCTTATTAGGGCCATCATATCCAACTTTGCCATTGATGTGTTTCTTGTATGTGAATTATTTGCATGATAAGCACATGATATTTATTTGCTATTTTAATTGTTTTGTTGTGTTGTTGTTTTAAAATGCATAGAGCTATTTTGCTGAAATATTTTGTTGTTTTCCTTTGTTGCTGAAATGTGCCTCTCATTTTATTCACGATTATGTTGTTTTTATTTTCTGTAAGGCTGAAGAGTTAGGTAGAGACCCCACATTGGATGAGGTCTTTTTAAAAACTCACACTATGAAGAAGGACAACTCTTGGGTTGATGAAAGAGAAAAAAAAAAAACATATGTAAGAAATATTAAATCATTCATTCTTTCATTTGTATTTCTTGTAAAAATAATTTGATTATGTTAAATTATTTTCTATTTAATATTGTAGGAAACATTTCAAGGTAAGTTGCATGAAGCTTCCAAAAATGGGGAAGCATCTAGTAGTTGTAGCCAAGTGGTTAATGCAGAAGCTCGCTTAGACATATGGGTTCAAGCTGTTGGGGGGAAGAATAAAGGGAGGATCTATGGTGCTAGAGACAGATCCTCGCTTTATAGACCAGGTGTCGCAAGTCTAGTCCCAGATTCTCGTCCATCTAGAGGTTGCGCCAATGTCTTGTCTCAACACTCTAACGAGATAACTACACATATAGCAACATTTGAGGAGCGAGCAAAAGCGGCAGAACACGAGGCACGAGAGGCGCGAGAGGAACTAAAGAAAGCAGAGAAACGTCGACAAGAGGATGAGCAGTGCACTAAAGAGCTCCAGATACAGCTAGCAACATTGGCAAAAAGTGTTGCTTCCATACAGGCCGAGTCATCCTGTCGTGTCGTCATCCAGATTATGAAGAGGATGGGTCTAACGATGATGACGGCGATGAGTAGTATTGGTTTCAGTGTCATTTTCATATAGTAGTTATGACTACATATTTTGCTTAGACTTGTGTAGGCATTATCTATATATTCTTACGATAATGTTGTTATGTGCATTTTGAAACTTTTGCTAGTGATAATGTGCTTACTTTGAGAATTATGGTAGTGTAAGTTGTCCTTATTTTGAAACTTGTGGCAGTCAGGATGTGTATTTTAAAAACACTATTTATATAAAATTTCACTTTGTTTTGACAATGATATTTTAATATGCTTACAATTTAATATAGACATATATTAAAAAAATACAGCAAACTGTAAAAAAACAAAAAATAGATTTAAATAATTTTTTCATTACCCACGGACATGTCACAGATAAAATTATAAATATCAAATCTAAAACAATATAATTTGTCACAGATGGTCCGTCGGTAATGTTAACTGCGAGATGTCCGTAGGTAATTAACTACGACACTATCCATAGAACATCTATAAGTACGTTACCTACGGAGTTTCCGTAAGTTATACTACCTACGGACAATCGTTAAGTAAGTCTATCCTGTTGCTTTTCCATGGGTAAATATATTCTTACGAGCGATTTAGTTACGAACCCATGTCCATAGGTAATCCGTGCTTAATTTTTAGTTACCTACGGACATGTCGTGGGTAAAGATAAAATAAGCCGTAGGTATATCCAGTTTTTCTTGTAGTGTTGGTATTCCTGAACATTTCATATCATTTAAGAATTCAAATGTAAACTAATTATTGTGGACTTCATAATCTTGATCTCACTTGCATGGTGAATCTAAACTTAGATAATCTTTTGACTCTTCAAGAATTAAAATGAAACAAAATTATTGACTTATTCAGCACACTCTAGAGTAAGAACAATAATTGCTTGGTATTCAAAAAGTTTTTCATTTTCTATATTTTGATTGATATTTGGATAAACAAATTCAACCAATGAAAGTATAGGATTAGGACTATGTGAAATACACAATTATTTTGGAATATCCATCTCACCTTCATTAGCCTCCATGATACTATCTCTTATTTTTAAGATCCAATCAGCTAATTATTTGATTTTCATTTGATAATGGACTTATTGTATCACCACTCAATCACATGTTTTTTTTTTAACTTCAAAACTTTACAGTTCTTTCAAATTCTTGAAGAACTAACAATTACCTTCATAATATCTCCTTTGGATCCCATTCTTACCACTACTAAAATTTGTCTAAAGTCTCCTCCAAAACACAACAACATTTCCCCCAAATGGTTTCTTTAAGTTAGCTTCACTTTCTCTTTTCATCAAGTCTCTCATTGTTCAATCAAAAGGTTGAAAGCATAATCTATTCATGATAGGAGCTTCATCCCAAATGAATAAACTTGTTGCTCTTAAAAGATTTTCTCTTAAGTCATGTTGTGTAATGTTGCAAGTAGATTGTTCGTTAGCAATTAATGGAATGCAAAATGTAGACTGAACAATTTTCCCAATATGTAGTAACAAATAAGCAATACCACTTGAATCAACATAAAACAAAATTTTAACTTGTGACCTAAGAGCATCAAACAATGTTTTCGATAAAAACGTTTTTTCAGTGCCACCATATCCATACAAAAAGTAAAATTGAACATCTTGAGATAAAGCAAATTTCATGATCGTTTGGTAGACATTATGATACTCTTCAATCAAGGATTGCAATAACTTTGTATGGAGTAGTTTTTTTGGGTGGGCTCACTCCCCAAGTGGAACCCACCAATATTACTAATATTATTATTGAAAAAAAAAGAAAAAGAAAAAGAAAAAAAAAAGTTTTAATGGGCTTGACCCACTTGAAGGTAATAAAAGGGATTTAGAAATCCCTAAGAGCACAGAGAAAAAGATAACAGAAGAAAAACGGTAACCAGAGAATAAAAATAAGGGTTTGGTTCCGGTGGTGGTAACACGTGTGTAGCAAACTTGTTCCGTTTGATCTATAAATTTAGTATATTATTCCTACCACTGAGTTTGTTACTTTAATATATAATTTGAGTAGTTTTATCTTATCTGAGAGTTACTTTGGCATACCCACTTTAGTGGAAGGTTGTTATATGGTTGTTATTGTTGATTGATATTCCCTATTGTTATTAGGAAGACTCTTGGTGTACCTATTAATTATTATAGTGGAAGTTTTTACTGGAAGTTTTCCACGTTAAAATTGTATTTGTCTCATATTTAATTTTCTGCCAATTATTTTTGCTCTGTGGAATTGTATTTTCTGTTTGGCCATTTATCTGCACAGGTGGGGAAAAAATATTCCGCATTATTGAGATAGTTATCGCTAATTAGCTCTGGTTTTTTCCAACAAAGTGGTATCTAGAGCTCAGTTATTTAATTTGTGCATTTAAATGGAGGGGGAAAATAAAGGTCCCAATATGATTAAACTCAACTCTTCTAATTACACACTTTGGAAGACTCTCATGGAAGACATGTTATACCGTAAAGATTTGTATGATCCTATTGAAGGTAACATTGCTAAACCCGCAGATGAATCTAACGTTGACTGGAATAAGATGAATAGAAAGGTTGTTGCGTTGATCAGAAAATGGTTGGAGCTTAGTGGATATCCACATGTTGAAACTGAAATAGATGCTAACAAGATGTGAGAAAAATTAAAAGAGTTGTATGAACGAAAGAATGTGCAAAATAAAACATTCTTGATTCGGAAGTTGGTGAATATGAAATATAAAGACGGGGATTCAATGGTAGGGCATATGAGTATTTTTCAGAATATAGTGAACCAGTTGACAACTGCAAAAATTAAATTACATGATGAGTTGTAAGTGCTGTTATTGTTGAGTTCCTTGCCTGATAATTGGGAAGTCCTTGTTGTGACGTTGACCAATTCAGCTCCAAGTGGAAAGTTGAAAATGTCAACAGTTAAAGAGAGTATGTTGAATGTAGAAGCTCGAAGAAAGGAACTTGGTTTGATTGGTCCTTCCTCAAAGTCAGAAGCACTAGTTACAGAGTCACAAGGGATAAGTCAATCTAGAAACTTCCATAGACGCGACAACTTCGAAAGTCGTAGCAAGTCACGAAGCAAGTCGAGGACTAGAAAAGAAGTGATATGCTATCATTGTGGCAAAGCGGGTCACATAAAAAGAGATGAAGACAAAAAGAAGAAAAATGATAAAGATACAACAATAATTGTATCTGTTAATAATGTCTACATTGTTTGTGATAATAATTCCTTAAACCTTGCACGTTAGGATTCAACTTGGATTATTGATTCGGGTGCCTCATATCATGTTACTCTTAGACATGATTTTTTCTCATCTTACAATCCTGGTGATTCTGGCATGGTAAAATTGGGAGATGAAGGAGTATGTAAAATTATCAGTATGGGAGATGTTTGGGTTGAAATTGGGATTGGTTGCAAGCTTCAATTGAAGAATGTTAGACATGTTCCTGATATTCGTCTCAATTTGATTTCGGTGAAAGTCTTAGATATTGATGGTTATCACACTTTCTTTGGTGGTGGTAGTATATGTAAAATCACTAAAGGATCCCTAGTGGTTGCAAAGGAGCAAAGTTTCACTTCTCTCTATACGATGTCTACGAAGCTATGCAAGGAAGAAGTGAATGCAATTGAAGATGCATCTTTTGATTTATGGCATATGCGCCTTGGTCACTTGAGTGAGAAAGGACTCAACATACTTGCGAAGAAAAATTTTCTTCTTGTGAAAGGTACGTCTCTAAAAACTTGCACTCATTGTTTTGTTGGAAAACAACATATAGTTTCTTTTCATAATACTGGTCCTCACAGGAGGCAAAATATTGTTGATTTAGTTCATACTGATGTTTGTATGATGGATAGTAAATCTCTTGGTGGTGCATCATATTTTGTTACTTTTATTGACAACCTCTCTAGAAAAGTGTGGGCCTTTTCCTTGGAAATCTAAAGACCAAGTATTTGGAGTCTTCAAGCACTTTCATGCAAGTGTTGAAAGAGAAAAGGGAAGAAAATTGAAATGTGTTCGATTAGATAATGGTGGTGAATAAAGAGGTCCTTTTGAAGAGTATTATAGAGAACATGGAATCAGGTTTGAGAAAACAGTTTCAAAGACACCTCAACATGTATGCTCTCTCATGCAAAATTATCGAAATCCTTTTGGGGTGAAGCAATGAAAACTGTAGTGGATTTGATCAATCTTTCTCCTTCTATTCCACTTGATGGTGATGTTCCAAATAGAGTGTGGACAGGGAAAGATGTTCCTTACCGTCATTTGAGATTTTTTGGCTGTAGATGTTTTGTTCACGTTCCAAGAGATGAGAGGTCTAAGATTGATAGTAAATCCAAACAGTGTATATTCGTCGATTATGGTGATGAAGAATTTGGTTATAGATTGTGGGATCTGGTTGACAAGAAAATTATCAGAAGCCGAGATGTGATATTTCTTAAAGACCAGACTGTTGAAGATTTTGATAAAGCTGAAAAACAGAAACCAAATTTCAGAAGTTACATTGATGTTGCGCCTAAGCCTCCTACAGAAACTCTTGTTGATGGGGGAGATGTATAGGTAGATGATGAGAATGTAACTGATTATCATGTGCCTCACCATGATGAGCAGGTTCCAGTTCAGGCACCAGTCGAATTTGATTTGAGAAGATCTACTAGAGAACATCAACCTTCTCAAAGATATTCTCCACATGAACATGTGATGATCATTGATAGTGGAGAGCTATTGTACTATCAAGAAGCTATTACAAATGTTGATAAAGAAAAGTGGTTGAAGGCCATGCAAGAAGAGATGAATTCCTTGCATGAGAATCACACATTTGATTTGGTAAAGTTGCCTTATGGTAGAAAAGCACTCAAAAACAAATGGGTATACAAGATAAAGACAGAACAAAATAATTCTCAACCAAGATACAAAGCAAGATTGGTTGTGAAAGGTTTTAATCAAAGAAAAATTGTTGACTTCGATGAAAATTTTTCATATGTGGTGAAAATGTCTTCTATTCGAGTTGTGCTTAGGTTAGCAGCTAGTTTGAACCTAGAAGTTGAACAACTTGATGTGAAAACTGCATTCATTCATGGTGATTTGGAGGAAGAGATTTATATGGAGCAACCAAAGGCTTTCAAAGTCAAAGGTAAAGAGCAACTTGTGTGTAAATTGAAGAAAAACTTGTGTGGGTTCAAGCAAGCACCTCGACAACGGTAAAAGAAATTTGATTCTTTCATGGAGAAACATGGGTATGGTAAAACTACTTCTGATCATTGTGTGTTTATCAAGAAATTCTCTAATGGTGATTATATTATTCTCTTGTTATATGTGGATGACATGTTGATTGTTGGTCATGACACTAAGAAGATTCAATCTTTAAAGAAAGATTTGAACAAGTCCTTTGCAATGAAAGACTTGGGTCCTGCAAAGCAAATTCTGGGTATGAGAATCACTCGTGAAAGAAAGAATAATAAATTGTGGTTGTCTCAACAAAATTATATTGAGGAGGTGTTAGAGATGTTTAACATGAGCAATTGCAAACCTGTTAGTACTCCACTTGCTACTAATTTTAAATTGAATTTTGATAAATGTCCTACAAGTGAGAATGACATAGAAGAGATGAAGAAGGTTCCTTATGTGTCAGTAGTTGGTAGTTTTATGTACGCTATGGTATGCACAAGGCCAAATATTGCTCATGCAGGTTGAGTTGTTAGTCGATTTCTCTCTCATCTTGGTAAAGATCATTGGCAAGTAGTGAAGTGGATTCTCAGATACTTGAGAGGTACTTCCAAAGTGTGTTTATGCTATGGAAGTGGTGAACTTGTGTTGGATGGCTACACAAATGCATATATGGCAGGTGATCTTGATTCTAGAAAATCTACTTCTAGTTATATGATGACGTTTGCAGGGGGAGCTGTGTCTTGGCAATCAAAACTACAAAAGTGTGTCGCTTTATCTACTACTGAAGTTGAGTACATTGCATCAACTGAAGCTTCCAAAGAACTCTTGTGGATGAAGAAATTCCTACATGAGTTAGGCCTCAAGCAAGAGAAGTTTGTGTTATTCTGTGACAGTCAGAGTGCGATTCATCTCAGCAAAAATTCGACTTTTCATGCAAAGTCGAAGCATATTGAAGTGCGATATCATTAGATACGAGATGCACTAGAAATAAAGTCATTTTTAATTGAGAAGATTCATACTGATGAGAATAGGTTTGATATGATGATGAAGACCTTGCCTGTGTCGAATATGATATGTTGCATAAAGAAAGCGGGCATGGTTGAGCAGTACCTTTCCACTCGAGTGGTGAGGGGGAGATTTGTTGGGTGGGCTCACTCCCCAAGAGGAACCCACCAATTTTACTAATATTGTTATTATTATTATTATTATTGAAATAAAAAGAAAAAGAAAAAAAAAGGTTTTAATGGGCTTGGCCCACTTGAAGGTAATAAAAGGGATTTAGAAATCCCTAAGAACATAGAGAAAAAGACAATGGAAGAAGAACGGTTGCCAGAGAAGAAAAATAAGGGTTTGGTTCTAGTGGTGGTAACAGGTGTGTAGCAAACTTGCTCCTTTTGATATACAAATTTAGTATGTTATTCCTACCACTGAGTTTTTTACTTTAATATATAATTTGAGTAGTTTTATCTTCCCTAAGAGTTACTTTGGCATACCCACATTAGTGGAAGGTTGTTATAAGTTTGTTATAAGGTTGTTATTGTTGGTTGATATTCCCTATTGTTATTAGAAAGACTCTTGGTGTACCCATTAATTATTATAGTGGACGTTTTTACTGGACTAGGTCCCATGGTTTTTATTCTCTCAATTTGAGGGAAGTTTTCCACGTTAAAATTGTATTTGTCTCATATTTAGTTTTCTGCCAATTATTTTTGCTCTGTGGAATTGTATTTTTTGTTTGGTCATTTATCTACACAGGTGGGAAAAAAATATTCCACATTATTGAAATAGTTATCACTAATTATCTTTGGTTTTTCCCAACAAGTTTTAACTCACCTCAATCATTGTTCAACTCATCTGCTCGAGTTTATTCTGAAGTTCTGAAACATCAACATATTTTGTTTTTGGCAAAGACTTAAAATCTGTTAAAGCTCTTTCGGTTATCGTCAATTAATTATCCAACTCAATTAGGAAAATATTTTTCAATTCATCATCAGATATTTGAAGTCCTAAACAATATACAAATAACATGTTAAAACATCAATATTAACATGTTCAAAAGATATTTATATTGTTTCGAAATGATAAATATAAATGTTCAAATAAAAGTACCTGGAATATTAAGTATCCTCGTTCTATTATAAATAATTCCATATGATAATAACTTCCTTGTTGCATTCCATGCAACACTAGGATTAATCATTGTGTTCATCATTAATAGCCTAACAAACAATACTCAAGGTTTCTAGATATTTTTAAAAGATACATATCAATATTCCACTCTTTGAAGCCTTTGAGTAGATGCCTACATATGGAAAATTTATGATGGAATATTGACCAAAAATAAAAGACTCATTGATGAAGAGACTATTAAGTTTGAAGTTGGGTTCAATGCAATTATCGAACGACCTTTGCCTCAAAACTTAAAGGATCCCAAAAGAGTTACTCTTCGTATCACAACTTGAAGCTTTTCAGTAGGGAAGACACTTATTGATTAAGGAGAAAGTATAAATCTTATGCCTCTTTCCATGGTCAAGAGGATTAGTGATTTGGAAATGTGAACTATAAAAATGTCACTACAGCTACTTAACATGTCCATCAACCGCCTCTATGGTAAGGTTGAAGATGTCCTAGTTAAAGTAGATAAATTCATGTTTCTTGTTGATTTTGTAGTGATTGATATGGAGGAAGATGATGAAGTTCCTCTTGTATTGGGTCGACCATTAATGAAAATTTCAAGAATCATGATTGGTGTGGATGACGGGAAATTGAAACTCATAGTAGAAAATGATGAGGTTAGCTTTAATCTCTTTGAAGCCATGAAACATCCAAATGAAAAAGAAGTATGTTAGCAAATGGATGTCATTGATGAAGTAATTATAGAAGCCAGAAAACAACTACATACTTTAAGTCCTCTTAAGCAAGCTTTGACAGAAACTCTCAATGATCTTAATATTGAGGAAGAAAAAGAGATTGAGGAGTGCCTCAAGGAGCTATACACCGTAAAAGAAACTCCACCCCACGAGGCAGTGAAAGAAGAATTGAAGGATGAAGGGAGGCTAACTAGTCCGAAAATGGAATGTCTTTCTTGAAGATGGAGGAAACAAACCAGTAATCAACAACAACTCCTTATCAACTTATGAAGAGAAGAAATTGATAGAGGTTTTGAAGAAAAATAAGCAAGCAATACCATGGACATTGTCTGATTTGAAAGGAATCAACACTTTATATTGTATGCATAAGATCTTGATGGAGGAAGATTTCAAACCAGTTGCTCAACCTCAACGTCATTTGAATCCTAATATGGAAGAGGTTGTTAGAAAGAATTTTGTGAAATTGCATGAAGCAAAAATGAAAAAAAATGTATGACGGGATGTATGACGGTCATCACAAATGAAAAAAAATGAACTAATTTCAACAAGGATTGTTACAGGTTGGAGATTGTGTATAGACTATAAAAGTTTGATCAATGTTACTAGAAACGACCATTTTTCGCTACCCTTCATGGATCAAATACTGAAAGATTAGCCGAGCAAGCCTTTTACTGTTTCCTAGACGGATATTCCGGCTACAATCAGATAACTGTCAATTTTGGTAGACCAAGAAAAGGCAACATTTACATGCCCTTTCGGTGTCTTTTCTTATAGAAAGATGCCTTTTTGGTTATGTAATGCTCCAACAACATTTCAAACGTGCATGCTTGCCATTTTATAGGATTTGGTTGAAAAATGTATTGATGTTTTCATGGATGATTTCTCTATTTTTAGAGCCTCATTTGATCTATGTCAGGAAAACTTGGACACCATACTAAAATGGTGTGTGCAGGCAAATCTGGTACTAAATTGGGAGAAATTTCATTTTATGGTGATAGAAGATATTTTTCGTGTCATAATGCTTTTGATTTGTTAAGAGAAAAAGCTAGTTTCGACACCCATAATCAATGCACTTGATTGGAAATTTGGTTTTGAACTAATGTGTGATGCTAGCAATTTGCGATGGGGGTAATTTTGGTTTAAGTAATAACAAAAAATTTCATGCTATACATTATGCAAGCAAGGTTTTAAATAAAGCTCAAATGAATTATGCAAGAACTGAGAAAGAATTGCTTGCAATAGTGTACTATTTAAAAATTTATATCTTACCTTATTGTCTCCAAAATTGTTGTTTACATTAACGATACAACTATTAAATATGTGATGGCCAAATCAGATTCTAAACTTATACTAATAAGATGGATGTTACTATTACAAGAATTAGATTTAGAAATCAAGGATAAAAAAAAGGATCAGAGAACTTGGTAGGTGTTCATTTATCTAGACAAGATAATGATTACTTGACCAACAAAGAAAATGAAGTCTTGGAGAAATTTCCTGATGAAAAACGTTAACTAGTGCATGAAAGACCATGGTTTGTTGACATGGTCAATTTTAATGTGGTTGGTGTCATTCCTAATGATTTTAATTGGCACCAGAAAAAAAATTCTTTCGATATGCCAATCACTTTGTGCTGGATAATCCTTATTTATTCAAAATTGGGGTCGACAAACTATTGAGGAGATGTGTATTAAAAGAATAATCCATAAACATATATAGCATTGCCATAATTTCCCCTACGAAGGCCACTATAATGGGGAAAATACTATTGCAAAGGTGCTTCATCTGGTTTTTACTGGCCTACCACATTCAAAGATTATCATGTTCATGTTCGGAGATGTGACAATTGTCAAAGATCAAAGGTCAAGAAGCATCTCATGAAGACATGAAATGCTTCTCCAAAATATTCTTGAAGTTGAGGTATTTGATTGTTAGGGAATCTAATTTTTTGGACTGCCGTCATCCTCATTTTCAAACGAATACATCTTAGTCATAGGTGATTATATGACAAATTGGATAGATGTAGTTGCTTAACGCCGATGCAAAAACTGTGATAAATTTTTAAAGAAAAACCTTTCTAGCACGTTTGGCATCCCCATATTAATCATCAATGATAGGGGTTCCCATTTCTGTAATGCTCAACTCAAGACAGTCCTAGAGCAGTACAATGTTAGACATAATGTGGCTATTAGAATCAAATTGGTTTGAAGAACTATGAATCTTACTTATTTTGATGGTAAGAAAATTACTTTGTGGGAACAATTTAAAGCACTAATGTTCTATTTTAGTGTGCAGATTTTAGATCAATTCGTTCTATATGAATTCGCACTGCATCCTCAGATGTTAGATCTAAGTTAAAGAAACACCAAGACTGTGCTTTGATTTACGTATTCTAAGTCTGGTGAACATGCTCTGAAACGCTTCTTTGGTGATTATGGTAATACAAGCAATGCTCTGATTTGTCTACCTTTGATAATCACATTAAACATCTAGTGTATCTGCCTCTGATAATTTTGACAAGCAAGTTTTGTCTGCCTCTAATAATCACAACAAGAATTTAATCATCTGACTTTGATAATAGTCTATGCTTTGAAAAAATTCAATGCTCCATGAAAACAAGATTGAAGGTGCATAGACACGAGAAGGGTGATTGAGTTGTGTTAAACCATTTTACTAATTAAACGCAATAATAAGACATATAATGAAGATGTAAACACTAAAGGGACAAATACGAGAAAGAGGTTGAATTATGTTTGTCTAAGTTGGATTCTTTTTTATTATTTATTCAATAATTGTTTTGGGTTGGTATTTTTAACTAAAACAGAGGTAGTATCACACAAGCTTAAGTAATCAGATGCAACAAAAAAGAAAAGACCGCGGAAGTAAAGTGACACAAGAAGAATTATCCTGGTTCACCACCAATTTGGTAGCTGCATCCAATCCTTTCACTTCGAAGGATTTAACCACTAATTCAAATCCTTGAATTACATAACACCTGAACCTACAAGTTAGTCTTCTCAAAACAACCTCACACCTACATACGTTTTGAGTAAAACAAATACCTTGACCATAAAAGTCAAGTATTCTCCACACAACCTGAAAACCACATATTGTTGAAGAAAGCTACACCTTAACCTTACAAGTCACGTCTTCTCAACACAACCTAAGAACCACATATTTTTTGAGGTACACTAAAGCCACTATCAGGTAGAGTTACACAAGTTTTGAACGAATTGTAATTTACTTTTACTAAGAAGATTGTTAAAGGATGCATATCAAAGGCATCATATCTTCTTGTGAAGAATATTTTGACCATATGCTTGAGAAAAATATTTTGTACAATATCTTCTTGTGAATAATATTTTGGCTAGATCTTCTTTTCATCTTGGTCAATAATTTTCTTCAACTGTAATTCTAAGTCGTATCTTATTTCATATTGTGTTCAAAAACTTGTTCATGCGAATCTTCCCTAATACTCTTGATTGTTGGAGTGAGAATGAATTCAAGCTTGTTGTAGAATATTCAAAAATTATGATTCGAAAAAATCTTTTCTCTAGAATGAATTATTTCAATCAGAGTTTTTGACTTTCCATCATAGCCATTGACTTTCTTATTAGAGTGAGATGTTGTGTTTCTTTGATAATAAAACTTAGAGGCAGAGTTGTGTGACTTCGAATTAGTTTCTTTGAACAAATCACATTGTTCAATCATTAGTGTTAGTGCAATATTCAAGGCTGCATATCAGAAACAACATTTGAGTGTGTTGCAAACTTTGATTAGCAAAATATAAGCTTTGAATGCATGGCTTGAACAATCTCTTCAGATCAGTTAATAATAACATGATATAAACTCTTTAGAGACACTCTAATTTTGTGTACATCAGAGGCACACAAGGACTTTAGAGGCATGCTTCAAATTCACTCTTTAGAGGCAGACTTCAGACCCACTTTCAGAGCCAATCTTCGTACCAAGTTATCAGAGGTAGTATTTATACCCCAACATCGATTTTTATATTCAAAGGAAGACACATATGCTTTTGTGTTCCTTTGGTGACTTCCTCACGTCACTTCCTCTGGTACCTTCCTTTAATTTTCTTTCTTCTAATTGTTGCACACTTGATGAAGCTATTAGTCCAAACAAATTATTCTAAAAGATACTGTTGTTAACATAAAAATCACAAGAGGAAAACCATATTGGTTCCAACAAGCACCTTCTTGTGAGAGTTATTTAGAAAACCCTTAAATTTGTTCTAATGTAACCTAGACCTGTAGTGGTTGCATCTCTCAATAGCTTGACTGTACTAAGCTAAAAGGTTGAGAAGCCTAGGATGCATCTAGTTTGACTAGTAGGTGTAAAGTGAAAATGTAATTTAGTTGGTGGATTAAATTGTTCAGATTGAAGGGATTGGACGTAGCTTGGTGAACTAGGATAAATCACTTGTATCACTCTGATTTTTTATTTGATCTTTGTTTTCATCATTTTCTATTTAACCCTTTTAAGATAAAAAAACACAATTCAATCCCCCTGTTGTGTTTCTCATTCTAAAATTAGGCCCTTATGGTTAACTCTAGGTAGGAAACATGAGGTTATGTATCATCAACTCTAGGTTAGGAAAGATAAGGACAATTATGTACCCTGGTCTCATCATAGCGTTATTGTTGAGAAATCCCATCATTCGAGCACTAGAGGAAGTAGGATGTGCACCTTTGTTCAATGTATCGAATGTCATCATGATGATATTGATCTCTCCTATGTAGTGTATTTGACCTAATGGTGAAACCAAAAAGACTTTTGGCCAAACTAGTGGATCTCAGGCCATTCCCTCTATAGATGAGGACTCTTATGCTCATTTATTTGAGGAAGATAATAATGAAGTCATTTTGGATTACATAAAGATTTTCTAGTCTAATCTAGAGATCGCTCTAGTTTGACTTCCTCTGCCCAACGTTGCTCAAGTTTTTGAGAATAAGGAAAAAAGGTTGCTATAATATTCTGTCTAGAAGAGGACGAAAAAGAAGAAACATATGCCAAAGATGACAAAGCAAACCTCATTATAAAGAAGAAACATAATGTAACATCAAATTTTGAGTAAACTACTCCTTTTACTATTTTTGGTAATATGGGTATAATGAACAACCTAAATTTAAACCAAAACCTCTCACTCTCTCTATCAAAAATACAAAATTAGTCATCTCTCTGATTGTGCACCTACTACCTCAACTGACTCTGACTCTGACACCTGAGATGATATGTTTGAGGCAACATTAACCGAACAATTGGCTACCCTTCGACATAAAATCCATCCCCTCCCTCGACCTTTTTTTCACTTTGAACCTGCCACCTCCATATCCGGTAGATCTCATTTCCCTTACACACTCTATTCTTTTTGGCTTTCTAAATCCCAACTCATTCATTACTTCTTTTATTTACAAAAATCACTTCAACACGCAATAGGAATGGTTATCGTTTGGACCCTAATGATGTTTCCAACTAGTGGAACATGGTTCTCTCATTTTTTACCAACTGGATAGGAGATAATATGGGTTATGGAATGAAATTGGCCTCCCATAACACTACATCTTTTAGAGAAAACACTAAGATCCTTTATCAAAAGAACTTGTAGCTTTACAAAGCTCTAAAAAGTTGCGTCAAAAGACTCATCTAGAGACGACCCATCTCCCTTAAGTGGTGTTCATCTGGAACTTACAATGGTTGCTCCATCAACACCATTGCAATTCCCTCGGTTCATTCCATAGATTAAGATACTTTCCCTGGATGCTCCTACTATTACTAATTCAGGATATGGAGAATCTTCCTCGGGAATAGAAATCAAACAAATTCTTGAGAAGTCAGCTTCATCATCAAGGAAAGATTGGTCAATGAAATTGGATGACGCGTTGTAGGTATAGAAGAATGGTTTGAAATCTCTAAATGGTTTATCTCTATTTCAAATGGTTTACGGGAAAGCTTGTCATCTTCTTGTTGAGTTGGAACACAAAGCTTTTTGGGCTATGAAATTCCTAAACTTTGATTCTAAGGCAGCTTGAGAAAAAGGAAATTATAACTCTATGATCTTGAAGAGATGAGACTTCATGCTTATGAATTATTTAAACGGTATAAGCAAAAAGTCAAGTTTATCATGATAAAAAAAGAAATTAATAAAATTTAAATCATGTCATCATGTATTATTGTTTAATTATAGGATTCAGCTACTTCTTAGAAAATTAAAATCAAAGTGGTTTGGTTCATTTACAATCAAATAAGTAAGATCATATAGAACAATTAACCGTAAAGATCCCCCGTCCAAAAGAAGTTGGACTATGAATGGTCAAAGATTGAAGGCTTATATGGATGATAAAGTTTAAAAGGTTCACCACTGTGATTCCTTTAAGTGATCCTTGAGGTGACGTCACATGTAAAGCTAGTGACGTCAAAGAAGCACTTATTTGGAAATACCCATCTTTCTATACCTTCTACCTTTTGAAATATAAATTCTATCCTCTTAATTAATTGTTTTATAAATTCTTCATGAGATAATTGTGATTTTTATCTACATAATAGACTTGTTTTATGTATTGTATAGTATGTGATACATGCATGCGGCAAGTGTAGCTTGTAGAGTTTTGTTGTTCAAAAAGTCAGTGGTAGTATGTGTCCCAATTCAAATGATAGTGAAAAGAATGCATAAATCATGATAACATGTGCAATTGAGCTGGTGTAATATGAGTGTGGTTCCTGCACCATATCCACCACACCAGCTCCAATTTAGCTGACTCAAGAATTTTCAAATTTACTGATAAATTAGCTCAGCGAAGTGTTATACGGCTTAGTGAAAATTGCAAAAAAAATTGTTCGTGACTCCCTGCATCAATCTCGTTGAAAAAATATTATTTAGCTTAGTAAAAAAAATAATGGGCGGCCACTACATTGATCTTGCTCAACGACATATTAAAATTTTTTGAATATGCATTAATATCACCAACTACTCTTTCTGATTATGTATTAATATCACCAACTACTCTTAATTACTCACATTACTCACTCTCATTTACCACTCATTTATCAAGTACCCACCCACGACACTTTCATTCTCACATTCTCTCACAAGTCCATTCACCCACCCAAATCAAAACTTTTCTCTTCGTCTTCTCACCGAAACGTTTAAGCTCTCTCCCTCTTTCAACCAACACACATAAAAAATCTTTGTCTCATTCAAACACAATTCTAGTGTTAATGATTCATCTTTTGTTTATGCATTTTGAATCATAAGGTTATAGATGCAAATTAAGGATTCAATCTTTAGATTATTTATGTTCATGTTTTGTTGTAGATAAATCTTAAGCATATATTCTTTTCAACTTGGTCTAAGATTTTCTTCAATTATAAATATAAATCGAATATTAATTTAGATTTTCATTAATTATAACTTTGAATCAAATCTTATTTTAGATTTTCTTCAAAAACATTAATCTTTTTTAATAATCTTTGAAGTCAAATATATTGTTACCATAAAATAATTTTGTTATCATCAAAACTCTATATATCAAATCAACTTGGTTCCAACCAACCCTCCAAGGCAGTCTTAAACAGCCTGACAACCTCATACTTTTGAGAAACACACACACCTTGACTCTACAAGTCAAGTCTTCTCCATACAATCTAACAACCTTAGATTTTTGAAGGCACATGAAAACCACTATCAAATTTGAATACAAAGGTTTTGTAACACCCCAATTTTTCAAAGCGAGGGTGTATTTTTTTTTTCAAAACAAATTAAAGTAAAACAGAGAAATAAATAAGGTAACACCTTTGGATAAATAATTAAGTCATTATAATTTACAAGCAGCGGAAAAGTTTATCGAAATATGAATCCAAAATATTTACATATCAAAAGTGGTACATGTACTCCTATTGAAAATAACATGTCATGCTGACAATATTAGTATAGGTACATTCTTCCAGTTTAAAATAAACACAATACAAGAGAAAGACATATGTTCCCTGTATGTCAACCTAATCTGATCATTCTACAAAACAAACTAAACACCCTGAGTGATCTCCACGCGCCCCTTAGGATCCTCCTAACATAGCTCCAGTCAGGAATTCCCATATACATCCCCATCCGCAGGGTACGAATCGGTAGGATCGTCTTGTCTCTCATCTGAGGGCAAAGCTCGGATTTCCACAATAGTTGTAAAGGGTCACCAACCGAAATTAACAGTTAACACATAACATTTAAGTTTTTAAATGCACAAATAACATTTCAACTTAGCATGCACCTTAAAAGGGTTTCCATATGCTAAACATGCATAAACAAAGTTGAAAATTGAAGTTTTTAACAAAACAACATTGTTGTATTCGAATACAACATCTCTGTATTGGAATACAAGGCTGTTTCAGCATTCAGCAACAAAAACAGCATGTCTGTATTCGAATACAACAGTCTGTATTCGACTACACACCAAGTCAGTAGCAAAACAGCATGTCTGTATTCGACTACAGCAGTCTGTATTCGACTACACAGTAAGTCAGTGGCAAAAACATGATGTCTGTATTCGAATACAGCTTCATGTATTCGAATACACAGCAGACAGCAGCAGAAAAACAACAAAATTCAGCATTTTTCAGCTTTTTAAAGGGTATCGAAACCAATCAACACTTACACACAAATCCAAACAATCATACTTAACAATTATAGCGCAATCACTACGACATCTTGAGTTTTGAAATGGTTTTGCAATCAATCACACTTACACATAATTCCAAAACATCCACACTTGGCAATTATAATACAATTACCACGACAACTTAAGTTTTGAAATGGTTTTGCAATCAAACACACTATCACACAATTCCATAACATAACTCTTAGCAAAATCAACACAATTACAATGACATCTCAAGTTTAATCACTCAATCATAAACTTGAATCAAACACACTTACACACAATTTCAAAACATAATTCTTAACAGTTACAACGTAATAACCACACGGACAAGATGAACCAACAAATCACCTGGAATCATCTCGACACGACAATCTCTACACGGACAAGATGAACCAACAAATCACATGGAATCATCTTGACGCGACAATCCCCACACAGACAAGATGAACCAACAAATCACATGGAATCACCTTGACGCGACAATCCCCGCAAGGATAAGATGAACCAACAAATCACATGGAGTCATCTTGACGCGACAATCCGCACAGAGACAAGATGAACCAACAAATCACATGGAATCAACTTAACGCGACAATCCCCACACAGACAAGATGAACCAACAAATCACATGGAATCACCTTGACGCGACAATCCCCACACAGACAAGATGAACCAACAAATCACATGGAATCACCTTGACGTGACAATCCCCGCAAGGATAAGATGAACCAACAAATTACATGGAATCATCTCGTGGCCCATGGACAAGATGAACCAACAAATCACATGGAATCATCTTGTGGCCCATGGATGAGATGAACCAACAAATCACATGGCATCATCTTAGTTACCACTATCACTATGAAATACCTGAGTATACCCTGACTTTATCCACGACAATCGTTAAGCAAATGCAGATATTAAAAGATTCCCCATTTTTAATACTCATTTAACTTAAACGATTTTCACAACAAACATTAATCAAATAGAAATATTAAGAGATTCCCTATTCTTAATACTCTTTTAACTTAAACGATTTTCCAAAACAAACATTAAGTAAACAAGACATTAAGAGATTCCTCATTCTTAATACTCATTTAGCTTAAACGATTTTCAAAACAAACATTAAGTAAACAAGACATTAAGAGATTCCCCATTCTTAATACTCATTTAACTTAAACGATTTTCACAAACACACATTAAGTAAACAGAGATATTAAAAGATTCCCCATTTTTAATACTCGTTTAACTCTAATGGTTTTCAAATTCCACATAACACAAACTCAAACATATTATCAATCCACATCAAAACATATCAATTCATTTCTTCACAAAATCCAACCAAACACATCTCAAATTTTATAAGTATTAATTATGAACACGTCGAATACGACGACACAGATCAACACAACCCATCACTCAAACACAACAAATTTCATTTACTCAAAATCATACATAAATGAGTTAAATTCATTTTCCGCGAAACATCCATCAATATCACCAAAACCCCACATTAAAATTTCACCCATAAAGCATTAAATTCATTTTCCCCAAATCAACACTCCA
The DNA here is from genome assembly GCA_037974835.1 of Cicer judaicum. NCBI lineage: Eukaryota > Viridiplantae > Streptophyta > Magnoliopsida > Fabales > Fabaceae > Cicer > Cicer judaicum. The sequence continues at coordinate 4,046,381 of JBBPBS010000235.1, read as the reverse complement.
ACCCTAACAAATTCTTTTCCACACAACCACAAATTAGTCCCTAAATGCAAACTTAAAGTTTGGAAGGAGCCCTTACCTTCACATTAACATTAACGTGCGATTACGGTGCCGCGAGTAAATCCGGTAAAATCTTCTGCTCGCAACGCCGCTTCCAAAGTTTGTTCCCTAGCACCGTAGCATGGTAGTGAGCAACTTTCCCTTCTATCTCTTCACGAAACGAAGCTTAGATCTATATGAAACGGGGAGGTTTGTGTTTGACGATTTTGAAATCCCTAATACCGTTTTCAAATTCGGGAGAAAGGAAGAAGCTGGAAACTTGATCTTTCTCACCCACTAGCCGTTTCAATTTTCGAACTCAAAGGAAGCAAGGAAGAACGAAAATAGAGGGAGGAAAAAGATGTTTCACGCGAGCAGGGAGGGAGAGAGAGGAGATGGAAGGCAGCTTCCTCTATTTCTTTTTTCCTTTCCTTTCCTCCTTTCTAACTTAACCATATATATATATATATATATTACTATAATAATCCTAATAATAATAATATATTCTATATATATATATATCATATATATATATATATACAATAATTAAACCTAAACCAAAAAAATATCTAAATATCTAGATATTTTAGATATTTATGAAAATGATCACTTCTCAAACCATTTTGATAAAAATATCTTCTCTCGTCACAACTCAATTGACGGATACAATTTTCAGCAACCTGAGATATTTTGAACAAAATTGCCCGGTATTAAATCCTTCGTAACGTAAATGAATTATTTTCCGACAAATAATTTTAATCCAATTTCCAAAAATATATTTTTGGCATTTAACTCACTCAATACCAAAAACTGGGCTAACAGCCTAAGAAATTCCACACAAAATACCCTAAAATTATATGATTTAGGATTTAAAAACTATGGGTCTTACAGGTTTCGAACTTAAATAGTTGCTTCTAACTTGCTGATTATAACATTTACTACCCCACTCTTGTTTCTCTCTTTGAACTCTAAGACGAACTTGAAATTTTGAGCTTGAGCTCTTCTACACTTTTCTGATATTTCAATGATATTCTTCTTCAGTCATGAGTATCCATTTATAGATAAAATTAGGGGTTAAATTTAGTCATAGTTTAGTTCTGAATTGTATCTTCATTCCTAGTTTGGTTAATAATGATCTTATTAAAAATAATTTTGAACAATATGCTTTTTGATAATATGTTCTTTAGCCAACTCTTTATTTTAGAATCTAATTTGAGTAGTTATTCTAGATTGAATTTGTTTGTATTTTGTTCAGGTTGAGTTTGTCAATTTTTTAGATTGAAATTGTTCACATTATGTTCATATTGAGTTTGTAAATTTTTCAGATTGATAGTGTTTGTATTTTGTAAAGATTGCTTTCACAAATTCATCCAATGAAATTTCCTTCCTATTGATTGCTTTGATTTAGACAGAAACATAATGTTGGACCGATTCTTGAACTTCGACAAGTAGGAATATGACAAAATCCAATTCAATATTTTTTCCTTTGTCAACAATGGAATCATATCTTTGCAAATAATAAATATATCTTCTTATGAGGGTTTCTTCTTGTAACAATTCTTGATCATATATCTTCTTGTAAACAATTCATATATTTTTGTAGAAAAATCTTGATCAAACCTTCATGTAAATCATTCATATCTTCTTGTGATAAACGTTTATCAAATCTTCATGTAAATAATTCATATCTTGAAGATAAATCTTGATCAACACTTCTTGTAAGTAATTCATATCTTCTTGTAGATAAATCTTGATCAAATCTTCTTGTAAATAATTCATATATTCTTGTTGATAAATCTTGACCAAATCTTCTTGTAAATAATTCATGTCTTCTTGTGATAAATCTTGATCATGTCTTCTACAAAAATCTTGACCATATCTTCTTTTCAACATGATTAAACTTTTTCTTCCATTATAAATCTAAGTCAAATATTATTTTAGATTATCTTGAAAACACGAATCTTCTTTGATACTCTATGAAGTCAAATATATTATTCTCATAAAATATTATTATTAATATCAACACTCTAATTATAAAACCAACTTGGTTCCAACACTTTTATCAATGACAAAATATTATTTTTGATGCTCTTTGGGTAAATGTGGTTTTTGTTGAACAATAAATGATGTCGACATAGATGAAATCCCAAATGAAGTAGCCCAAAGATTTTACAACCTTTTGATAGAGACAAATAAACCTTTATTTGATGGGTCTTCTAAATTCAAGTTATTCATGTGCGTTAGATTTTTAGGGCTAAAGTCTCAATTTCAAGTTCCAGACATGTGCTTAGATTTTATGACCAAAATGATTTTGGACGCAACACCAATTCAAAATGATACTTTTCCAGCAAGCTCTTATGATGCTAAAAAGTTAGTGTCGAATATGGGATTATATATCCAAATAATAGATTGTTGTGTTAATTGATGTATGTTGGTTTACGACAACGAGTTTGGTACAAAAGATATTGACTTATTTGAGTATTAATTTTGTCAACAACCAAGATATTGTACAAAGAAAAACATGACAAGGGGACAAAAATTAATCGCAAGATATTAATGTTTGATTTGTATATCCTATCAAGATTGTAGAGAATGTTTGCATCCTCGCAAACCATTGACAAAATTACGTGACATTATGAAAATAAAAGATTTTCATAATGTTTCCACTAGATTTGTGTAATGTATGATTATGATTATGCTCTGATGATTTCACCCCATAAATTTAAGCTTCATGTACACCTTATTCTTGTTGACTTGTTATTGTAACCCCTTGCAATCTTCTCTCAGATATGTGCATGTTTAAACCTTATATGTACTTAGCAGCTATAATACTAGAACCATCAAATCCAACATTAGGTATTGATATATATTTACAATCACTTATTGATGATTTAAGATATTGTGGTATGGTGTTTTAACATAGGATATTGTTCAATTTTTTATTTATTATGAGAGCAACTTTCATGTGGATCATTAATGATTTTCCAATCTACACGATGTTGTTTGAAAGGAAAACATGCGGTAAATTAACATGTACTATTTTTATGGAAGATACTAAAACATCTATGTTGAAATTTAGTGGAAAAACATCTTGGTTTGACTTGCATTGTTGGTTCTTACCTTACAACTATCTATTTAGGAGAAATATAAATGCATTTGTCAAGGGTGTTGCTGAAAGTCGTGGATCTCCCATTCGAGTTAGATATATATTGAAGGTTAAATTTACAATCGGTGTTATTTTAAAACCTCATGGTTATGGTCAATTTCATAATTAGACAAAACGATGTATCTTTTTGGATCCTCCTTATTGGAAAAATAACCTTCTGAGATATAGTCTCGATGTTATGCATATTGAGAAATACGTTTTTGACGATATATTTAACATTGTGATGAATGTAAAAGAATAAACCAAATCCAATGACAAAGCTTAAAACCACGAGCAAACTACACTTTAAATCCTGATGAAGCAAAAGTTGTCTACAGGTGGATAAAATAACTCAAGATATCAAATGTTTATTCTTCTAATTTGACAAGATGTGCTGATGTTGAAAATGGAAGGATGGATGGAATGAAAAGTCACAATTGTTATCTATTTTTTGAATGTTTACTTCTTATTGCATTTATATTTCTTCCTAAATATATATTAAATCCACTTGTTGAACAATATCCATTTTCTTAAAAATTTTGTTCTTCAACATTGAGAGAGAGAATGATTCGATCAAAATGGCAAATGATGTGTCATTGATGTTGTGCAAGTCAGAGAGAATACTTCCCCATGGTTTTTTTTTATTCTATAGAGCATCTCTTAGTGTATTTTGCATTCAGAATTAGACTTGGAGGACGTGATCAATACAAATAATTGTATCTATTTGAAAAATAAAATTGGTTTATGTGCATATGTATTTAATATACATTTTGATGTAGTCTTGAATGTAATATCTATTTTTGCGAATATTATATAGGTTCATGGGTTATTCAATACGTTTAGTGAAAAATATAGCCAATGTAGAAGCATCAATATGTCAATCTTACTAACATCGTGAAATAACTCATTTTTGTTCATATTATTTTAGTGGCTCCGTGTCGTAATATAATAGTAGAAATGAAATTGAGTTAGTATCTACAAGATACCCAATATCCTTATCAGTATTTAGTCTATCTAGCTGTCATACTGGAGGAAAGTTCACTTAATTGGCCAAATGAAAAAGAATTCAATTCTACACATGTTCGTGTGTTAGATCAATTGTACTAAAGTGAAACATTACTTAGAATAAACAAACTTCTGCCCATATATATTCTAATTTTTCATATTGGTTTAAGCAACAAGTTTCTCTCATGCCTCTATTTTCTTTGAACGTATTGGAACCAAGTTGGTTTTACATTTAGAGTTTTGATGTTAACAAAAGTATTTTATGAAAACAATCTATTTGACTTCAAAGAGTATGATAGAAGATTGATGTTTTCAAAGAAAATCTAAAATAAGATTTTATTCAAATTTATAATCTTTGACCAAGATGAAAAGAAGATATAGTCAAAACTTGAAGAATATTTGAAGAAGATTTGATCAACATTTGATAAAAATTTGAAGAAGATTTGATCAATATTTGATGACGATTTATCTATAATAAAATATGAACATAATCAATTTAAAGAACTTACAAACATAATATGAACAAAAATAAAACATAATCAATCTGAAGAGTTTACACACTCAATTTAAACAAAATAGAAATAGAATCAATTTAAAGAATTTACAAACTCAATATGAACAAAATACAATTTATAATTAAACATGGACTAAATTGAAGTCCAAATTTTGACTATAAATAGACACTCAAGACAGAAGGAGAAAAAAATCAAAAAGAAAAGGGTATAAGAACTCAAGCTCAAAGTTCTCAATTCTTCTTAGAACATAAATTGAAAAATACTTGTTCAAGTTAGAAATATTTTATGAGTGTTATTTTCTTAGAGTGTGAAAGTTATTACTATTATCAGATTTGTTAGAAGCAACTACTCAAGTTCCAATCTTTTGTATCCAACCTGATAGTGGTTTATGTAACAACCTGATTTTTTACAACGCGAGTGTATTTTTTTTTTAAACAAATTCATAAAATCAAAGAAATAAAGAAGGAAATACTTTTGGATAAATATTTTAGTTGTAATATAACAACAAAGTCAACAAATATTTACAAGCAGCGGAATAGTTTTTGGAATCAAAATCTAAAATATTGAAACATCAAAATACACCGGGGCTATAAGGCCTATCAGACATAGCTCATACCCTTGGGGTATTCTCGACAGACACCTGTACAAAAGCACTGCCCCAAGAATTTTAACTCCCTACATCACATCAAAACATGGTACATGGAACCCATCAAAATAAAATGTCAAGCTGACAATATTGGTATAGGTACAGTCTTCGAAATTAAAATAAACCCAACCCAAAACGAAAGACATCTAGTCCCTATACGTCAACCTAATCTGATCATTTTACAAAAACTATACATCCCGTATGATCTTCACGCGCCCCGCAAGATCCTCATAACACAGCTCCAGTCAGGTGTGTCCAACTACATTCCCATCCACAGGGTACTAACCGGTGGGAAGATCCTGGTTCTCATCTAAGGGCAAAGCCCATATTTCCACAATAGTTATAAAGGGTCACCAATCAAAATTAACAATTAACACATAACATTTAAGTTTTTAAATGCACAAAATAACATTTCAACTTAGCATGCACCTTAAAAGGGTTTCCATATGCCAAACATGCATAAACAAGGTTGAAAAATGAAGTTTTTAACAAAACTGCACTATTGTATTCGAATACAACATCTATGTGTTCGAATACAAGGCTGTTTCAGTAGTCAACAACAAAAACAACATGTTTGTATTCGAAAACAACCTTCTATATTCGACTACACATAGGTCAGCAGCAAAAACAACATGTCTGTATTTGAATACAATCTTCGGTATTCGAATACACATCAGACAACAGCAAAAAAACAACAAAATTCAGCTTTTAAAAAGGTTTCGAAATCGATCCACACTTACACATAAATCCAAACAATCACACTTAGCAATTATAGCGCAATCACCACAACAACTTGAGTTTCGACCTTGTTTTGCAATTCCAAAACATTCACACTTAACAATTATAGCACAATCACCACGACAACTTGAGTTTTGAAATGGTTTTGCAATCAATCACACTTAGCAATTATAGCACAATCACCACGACAACTTGAGTTTCGAAATGGTTTTGCAATCAATCACACTTACACACAAATCCAAAACATCCACACTTGGCAATTATAACACAATCACCATGACAACTTGAGTTCAAACACTCAATCATAATCTTGAATCAAACACGACTCGCGTGCCAGACACTCTAATACAATGCGTATATGTCAAAATGCATGGACTCGGAATTCCAAACCAAAACCCTCCTCGAAGGGCCGTAAATAATAATTGTACCGCCTATCACAGGCCAAAGAACTAAATAACCAAGGTGCTACCTATCACGAGTCAGCAGGATTTACTAAAAATGTAAATCGTAAATGTACCGCCTATCACAGGCCAAAGTACTATTTACTGAGAAGCCACCTATCACGAGTCAACAAGATTTACCAAAAATGTGCAGTCTATCGCAGACCTTACACGACACGACAATCCCCGCAAGGATAAGATGAACCAACATATCACATGGAATCATCTCGTGGCCCATCCGGTCACCACTATCACCATGGCCCATCTGGTCAACATGTACTATGAAATGCATGAGCATACTCTAACTCTATCCACGACAATCGTTAAGTAAATGCATATATTAAAAGATTCCCCATTTTTAATACTCATTTAACTCTAACAATTTTCACGACAATCATTAAGTAAATGCAGATATTAAAAGATTCCCCATTTTTAATACTCATTTAACTCTAACAATTTTCACGACAATCATTAAGTAAATGCATATATTAAAAGATTCTCCATTTTGAATACTCGTTTAACTCTAATGATTTTCAAATTCCACACAGAGCATACTCAGACATATTCTCAAATTCAATCCACAGTTCACACCAATTCACATCAATCCATTTTTCCACAAAATCCAAACAAACACATCTCAAAATTTATAAATATTAATTATGAACACGTCAAACACGACAAACACAAATCATCATAACCAACCACTCAAACACATCAAATATCATTTCCTCAAACCACCCATAAATGAGTTAAATTCATTTTCCCCAAATCCACACTTCAACCCTAACAAATTTCTTTTCCACCCAATCACAGATAAGTCCCAAAATGCAAACTAAAAGTTTGGAAAGAGCCCTTACCTTAACGATAGCTCTAACAATGATTTACGGCACCGCGGTTAATTTTGGTAAAATCTCTGCTGGCGACGCCGCTTCCAAAGTTAGTTCACTGGCACCGTAGCATGTATGTGAGCAACTTTCCCTTCTATCTCTTTACGAAATGAAGCTTAGATCTAGAAGAAACGTGGAGGTTTGTGTTTGGCGGTTTTGTTTTCAAACTACCAACACTTTTCCTTCTTTTTCTTGAAACCAAAGGAAGAAGGAAAGTCATGGGTGAGAAGCCAAAGGAAGAAGAAGAAAGTGATGGCAAGGAAAGGAAACTGAACAGAAGGAAGAAGAAGAAACGCGAGGCTAAAGGGTTTGTTTTTCCCTTTTGTTTCCTTCTTCAATCTAGGGTTGTCAGGTTGTTAGGGGAAGTCTTGGCTTGTAGGATCAAGGTGGTTAGTTACTCAAAAGTATGGGGTTGTCAGACTGTTTGGTAAGACTGGCTTGGAAGTTCAGGTGCTTTTTAATTCAAGGTATTTGAATTAATGGATTAAAGCCTTCTGAATGAGGGGACTAGATGTAGTAAAGTTAGTGGTGAATCAGGATAAATATACGTGTAAATTGTTTTATAGTTTCATTGCTTATTGCCTTTTAATTTGATTGCTTCTGCTCCAAGTAAGTCACCAAAACCAAACTAGTTTTATTTTTTATTTTTTATTTATTTATAAATTATCAAAAGGTTTTCAACTTTTGCTAACACAATTCAACCCCCGTTTCTTGTGTTTGCACCTTCAATTGGAACGTACACTTGACGAACTTATATAATATCCCTAATTCACCATTCAAATCATGGCACACTTACTATGTTTATGGTATAAAATTTATACTCAATCTTGGACTGAAGGGAGAGAAACAATAAACAATAGAGTGTGCATGACTAGCGTCACTGAAAACGGTGAAAGTGACTTCAATTGCATCATTCGAACATTTACTAAATTTGTTATCCTACTTTAGATTATATAATAAAAAAGTAGTGTTATTTTATTGTAATTGGTTTCATCCATTGAATAGAGGTACCAAGGTTAACTCCAAAACTAACATGTAAACATTCAAATGAGGGAGTCGTTCTTTTGTAGAGACTATTAGAATAATGATATAAAAATTTATTTTGTTAACAATTTAATTAATATATTAATTATTTATTTTGTTACTGAAATTATTAAATTATTAATTTTTGTTGTGTCATATTATTTTAGGAGAAAGATCTTCGAAGACCAGTCCAAGAACATGGGTAAACCACAAAAAAAGGGACGCAATATTTTGTTTCCGATTGCTTTGATGTATTGTTTTTCAAATTTTATTTGTATACGTAATTATTTTTTTATTATTACAATATCTTTATCATACGTATGTAATTGTTTTGATTTTTTTTTATTTACACAAGATCCATGCAACTCTTTCCCCCTAAGAGTCCACCTAGTGCACAGGAGATGAGAAATATTGAGCGTACCAAGATCGTTGAGACAACTAGGGGTAAGAATAGTGGTTAGGTTTACGGTACTAATGTCCTATTTAGTACATTAAAGAAAAAAAGGAACCATCACAATTATACACCGAGTATTCTTCATCCAGCTACAACACCACAAATCGGTCACACCATGATACCATACAAATTATATACATAATTATCTATAATTATTTATTTATATACATAATAATTAAATAATTTAATTATATATATATAATTAAATTTAAATGAGTTTTAATTATAATTTTTAATAAATAAAATAAAATTATACAAATGTTTTACTATGGATTTAGAATATAAAATTAAATATCTTTCTTAAATCTAGAATATTTAGCGAGAGTCAAAGCTCTCGAAAAGTGTCATAATTGACATTAGTGAGAGCTTTAATCTTTGGTTTGTCAACATGTTTTATTTGCGAGTATTCAAATCCAGAAAACCCTGAGAACATTAAATATTTTGAATTATAAATAGCTTAAGCATATACTTTTTGTTCTTCCAAAGCTCTCCAATTTTGATGCAGTTTATTTTGAATTAGCTTAGGAACCAAATGTTATTTATAGGCTTGATTCTATATCGAGAGTTAAAAAGCCAGTGCCACTCATGTAATGACCATTGAAGACCATTAATCAACCATTAAACATGAGACTATTCCCCAATCAACAAAACTAGAAAATATATTTTGATGGACAAAGATGATGACGACTGGCGTGATTGTACAATAGAGTGAAGTGTGAAATGAAGAGGGAATGGAAGAATTGGTAGATTTGGGTTAAGAGAGAGAGGGAGAGGTAGCATATGATATGGGTACAAGAAATGAGGGAAGTAGTTTCTGTTTCAATTGTGGTAAAGACGCGAATTAAAATCTCATCATGATCAGTACGCCTTAGTGTGTTAAGGTTACAAAATAAATTGTTGTTAACATGCCACCTAGTATTACGTTGGTGTGAACGAGAGAGATCGGGACATTCACATGGGAGAGTGCTCATGCACATGGGTTTGCCTCACGTTATTACTCACTAATCCAATTAATTATTTGGGCCAGTTTTTAAATAAAACAGTCACTGCTAATTTATATAAACACTAAGTTAATTAAATCAATCATCTATCTTCTAACAATTAATCATGCAAGAAAACAATCATCGCCTATCGCCTAATGATCACGCCCAAAAAACAAAATAAATAAAACATAGATTCTAATTATTTAACTAAATTAGGGTGTGTTACAAGATGCACCAAGCACAAATACTTTAAATTTATATTTGATATTTCATGACGAATATCCAATTATTACGGTATTAACAAGATTGATGTCAGAGGTACCGTTTGAGGCAAACCTTAGAAGGGCAATAGCTTGACTTTTATCAAGACTTTTATCAACAAACAAAGGCGGGGCTAACTGTCGTACATGTTGAAGACAGTTATAGTGATGCAAGCTCTATTAGAGATAAATACCTAAAAAACTTGTTAATAACTCGTAAGGTTTTGTTGGTTATCATAGGATTGATCTTGTTTCTGTTTGAGAGATGTTTGCTTAATTGTTTGCTTGATTTTTCATATATATTATGTGGAAGTGTGTCTCAAATCAGTAACAACTTGGAGTTAGTTAGTTATAACTAAATTTAGTTAAGACAATGTTAGTTATAATTAGTTAAGAAGTTTGTCTTTAAATACTATAGATGTAAATACATTGTGGAAGTTGTAATATGTTGTTACAAGTGGTAATTGTTGATTGACAGAGAGACATATTTAATTCGAGATTCATAGAAATACAGAGAAGAAAGATCAAGGGAGAAAAAGAAAGATTGAGTGAAAAGGCTAGTATTGCTGGTTCATATATAGTGATAAATATTAGGAGATCAATCTTGAGAAGACCTTAATCTTATAAAGTTCAATCATAATAGTGGATTAATCTTGCTTGCTTGCCCATTACGTAGGTCTCATCAATTGAGACTGAATACGTAAATTCTGGATGTTATTCTCCTCCTATCTTTCTTTAATTTTTGTTTACTTTGATTTTGAAAACTGGTTTTCAAAACAGCAGAAAACCAAGAAAGTTGTCCGTTATAAGCAGAAAACCAAGAATGATAAACAATCTCTGTTTTTTGATTTTCAGTTTTGTTCAAGAACGTTTTCTGTTTTCAATAGAAAACTAAGAACATTGTCCATTTTTGTTTTTTCTCTATAATTGTTTGTATTCTATTTTGTTAGTTAATTCTTGTTTCATATTCCAATATTGTTTTAACAATTGGCGTCGTTTATGGAAAAGGGAGCAATGATGGTTGGAACCACAAAATTTGACATTAAAAAATTCAATGGATCAAATGATTTTGGTATATGGAAGATAAAAATGCATATTGTTTTTGTACAATAAAGCTTGATGAATGCATTGAAGGGTGAATCCGCTCTTCCAGCAACAATGACTACACGAGAAAACGAAGAATTGATTGAAAAAGCAAAGAGCATTATCATCTTGTGTCTTGGAGACAAAGCTTTGAGGGAAGTTGCAAGGGAACCAACAACAACAACCTTATGCCTTAAACTTGAATCTTTCTAGATGACTAAACCAGTTTTAAATAGGCTTTTCTTGAAACACCCATTCTTCTCTTTTATAATGAATGAAGAGAAATATGTCACAATTCAACTTGCTGAGTTTAACAGGATCCTTGATTATTTAGAGCATTTAGAAGTCAAGCTAGATGATGAAGACAAAGCTCTGATCATGCTTAGAGCCTTGCCAAGTTCATATGAATATTTCAAGGATGCTATTATATTTGGAAGAGAACAAGCAATTACTCTTGAAGAAGTCCATGCCTTTATCCAGACAAAGGAAATCTATAAAAGACTTGAGATAAAGAATGATAATCACGATGAAAGTTTGAATGTGACTAGAGGAAGAACTGACAAGAAAGGATTAAATAGAAATAAGCATAGGTCCAATTCAAAATCAAAATATGAAGGGAAGTATAGATGCTTTCATTGTCACAATAAGGGACATTTCAGGAAAGATTGCCTTGAAAGAAATGAATCAAGAAACTCTTACGATTCAGGAAATGCTCCACTTATTGATGCTGCTTATGAATCTGCAGAAGCATTGATGATTTCAAATTCTAAAGGTGAAAAAATTAGGTATTAGACTCAGGTTGTACTTTCCACATGTGTCCAAGAAAGGAATATTTTGAATCAATAGATCTTTGTGATGGTGAAGTCGTTCTACTTGGCAACAACAAATCATGTAAAGTCCAAGGCAAGGGAACAATTAGATTCAAAATGTTCATTAGCAAGGAGGGACTGCTGAATGATGTAAGGTACATATCTGAATTAAAAAGAAATTTAATTTATGTTGGCATGTTTGACATACTAGGATATCCAACATACATAAAGAATGGTATTATGACTATTGTTAATAAAGATGATATCATTGTTAAAGGCATTAAAAGAAATGGCTTGTATATTTTACAATGTTCAACTATAATTGCACAAGCTTCAGTTGCTAGCTCTAATTTGCATTCATCTACTAGAATATGGCATATGAGGTAATGGCATGTAACTGAAAGAGGCTTAATTGAGTTATCAAAACAAAATTTGCTTAATGGTGACAAAATTGAAAAATTGGAATTTTGTGATCATTGTATTCTAGAAAAGTCTAAGAGGGAATGTTTTGGTGCTGGCCAACACAACACCTCTAGACCTTTTGAATATGCTCATTCTGATTTATGGGGTCTTTCAAGGATAAAAATTCATGTTGGTGGTTCTTATTTCTTAACCATCATTGATGATTATTCTAGGAAAGTATGGATCTATGTCATTAAAAATAAAAGTGATACTTTTATGAAATTTAAAGAATGGCATATGCAAATTGGAACTCAAAAGGAAACTAAGCTGAAATGTTTAAGAACTGATAATGGTTTGGAGTATCTTTAAGAGCAGTTTAATAAGTATTGCAGGGACCTAGGTATTCAAAGACATAAAATAGTTGTAGGCACCCATCAACAAAATGGCATTGCTAAAAGGATGAACATAACAATCTTGGAAAGGGTCAAATGTATGATCTTGAATGTAGGGCTGCCTAAAACATTTTGGGGAGAAGCTGTAGTAACAACAGTGTATTTGATCAATAGATGTCCTTCATCAGCTATTGGATTTAAGACACCAATTGAGATGTGGAGTGGCAAACCAACTGATCATTGAAATATGAAGGTATTTGGTTCCTTAGAATTTGCTCACACAAGGCAAGATAAGTTGGATCCTAGAGCAATCAAATTTGTTTTCATTGGATATCCTAAAGGAATAAAAGGTTACAAGTTGTGGAGAATTGACCAAGGTGTACCTTAGTGCATCATATCAAAAGATGTAGTGTTTGATGAAACAAGAATGCCTATGATTAACAAAGAACATTCTCCGTTTTAGTTATGCAAAAACGAAAAACATTCTCCATTTTAGTGCTGTAGAAATGAAGAACATTGCAGACACCCAGAACATTCTCCATTTAACAATGTTTCAAACATCAATGATGAGAGTATTCAAATTGAGGTGGAGTCACCTGAAGATCAAGAGATTAATCATGAAGACATAACTGATACATCACTTGATGATAATGCTGCAAATGAACCATATTTGGCCAATTACAACTACAGGAAAGCCAGTAATAGTGAAGACAAAGAAGCTTGGATGACAACTATGAATGAAGAGATGAAATCATTAGAAAATAATCAAACCTGGATTTTGGTTGACATTCCTAAGAGTCAAAGGGTAATTGGATCAAAATGGGTGTTCAAGAGAAAGGAAGACATTCAAGGTAAATAGAAGATAAGGATCAAAGCAAGATTAGCTGCAAAGGGATTTTCTCAGCTTGAAGGAATTGATTTGAATGAAGTATTTGCTCTTGTTGTAAAACAATTTTCAATCATAATTATGCTTTTAGTTGTAACTCAACAAGACTTGGAATTAAAGTAGCTAAATGTCAAAACAACCTTTCTACATGGTGATATGGAAGCAACCATTTTAGTGTTGAACTCTAAGACTTTTTAGCCAAATCATTGTATTTTGGTACTTTGTGAATTTAATGCCAAAAATACATTTGGATCCCTGATTAAATTATTCGTCGAGCAATAGTTTTATTTATTTACGTTATGAAGAATTTAATATCAGAAAATTTTATTAAAATACCTCGGGTTGCTGAAAATTGTATCTGTCAACTGAGTTCCGACGAGAGTTGATATTTTTAACAAAAAGTGGTTTGGAAAAAAATGGGTGAAATGGTAATTTTCCAAAATGTCTAGATATTTTTAGATATTTGTGGTTTAGTTTTAATAATATATATATATAAAGTAAGGTAAGTATATATATATATATATATATATATTAGAAAGCAAGGAAACTAGGGCAAACAAAAAAACAACGTTCCTTCTTCTTCGTCCCTCTCTGTTTCTTGTTTTGAGTTATTTTCAAAACTCACACCACTAAAACCTTCACTTTTTTCTTAGATCTAAGTTTCGTTTCAAAAAGTGACAGAAGGGAAAATTGCTCATTGCCACGCTGCGGTGCTAGTGAGCTAATTTTTGAAGCGACGTCACGAATGTAAACTTTACCAAAATTAATTACGGTACCGGAATCGTGTGTTAGAGCTATTGTTAAGGTAAGGGCTCCTTCCAAACTTTTAGTTTGCATTTAGGATATTATTTGTGATTTTTTTGAAAAGAAATTTGATGTATTTGAGGTGTGATTTTGTGAAAAATAAATTTAATTCATTTATGTGTGATTTAGTTGAAATTGAATTTAGTTTATTTTGAGGTGTGTTTTCTAGTGATTGAATCTCATAATATCCATTGTTAGTTTTTTTTTTTTAAATTGTTGAGTGGTTATGAAATTGGGACTATGAGTAACATGTATGTGTTGAGAATTCATGGTAAGAGATTTATGCTTTCTTGCTTTTTCAAATTTGATGAATTTATTTTACGTGTTGGTTAAATTATGTAAGGTGAATGTGTTTTGTGGTTAATGATTGAATTCTGTGGTAGAATATATTGTTGATTTTTAAATTATTGGACAATGTATTGTTGCTTTGGTTTTGCATGTGAGTTATATGTTATGAAATAGCATGGAATTGAACTTTGGATGTGGTTACTGGAATTGTTATAGTATTAGGTTGTAGAATTTGATTGAAAGATGTTAAATTAGAACATTAACAGCATTCAGATCGATTACTGTTGTGCTTTTAATGATTTGTATGTGAACCATGTAAATTGTAGAAGTATAATGAGTAATAAGAGGATTCAAAGTTGTTCTCTTGACACCAAAACAAGACAAGGAGTGAAATGAATGACAACAATAGTTCAACTAATTACAGTTAAAGCATGCTATAAAAGATGTTCCTTTTGGAAAAACTATACCTTTTTAGTGATACTTCACAGTTTTACTCTCCTGAATATAGTTTCTAGTGTAATCACTTTCAAAACTTTGGAATTGGAATTGGTTGGCTGATGCCATCATGCCTCAATTTTTGGAGTCTTAAAAGATGAAGGTAGTTGTTTGCAGAAGCATGGTAATTTATTTAATGCCGAGAGATAGAAGCCAAAATTCATATCTGGATTGTAGTTGAAACAGGTAAGACATAGGAACATGTGTTGGCTGTTGATGGTTTATTGCTGACGGGGGTTGTAGAAATTTTAATTGGTGTGATTTATATGTTCATAATTATTATTATGAATTTTTGAGATGTGATTTATTTGTGGATTTTGTAGAAAATGAATTGATGAAATTTGGTGGTTTATGTGTAAAAATGTGGAGTTTTGAATTTGGGTGAGTTATGTTTAAATTGTTGAAATTTAATTGAGGTGTTATATGTGTGTTGTGGAATTGAATTGATTTTAATCGGTATGAATTGGCGATAATTAAATTTGATGAGTTTGAGTTACGTAATGAGTTATTTTCAAATAAATGAGTTTGAACTGAAATTGAAATTTTACAAAAAAATTAACGTTGTTAAAGTCGGGAAAAAGTTCAAATTTTAACTAAGTTAAAGAGTTTGAGCGAAAAAATAGATTGAAATTAAAAATGGTTAGAGTTCAAAATGTTACTCTTTTAATTACTCTTTGATTGAGTTTAAAAAGAAAAAAAGTTTAAGAGTATTTTATTAGCTCAAAAATTTCAGTGCTTTAATAGTCGAGTGTGTGTATAAGAATTTTGACGATATTTGTTTTATTTAGTTTTAAGTAAATAATATAGATTATTTGGTTTTAAAACTTTGGTGTGGGAGAAAGATTTAATTTTGGAAATTTTATTGTGGAATTTGGGCTTTGCCCTTAGATGATACCCGAGTTCATTCCACCGACTGTTACCTTTACGGCGGAGACGTCGTTAGACTTCCCTGATCGAGACTCGCCGACTGCTTGGGTATATGACCCCATCTCAAGCAGGGCCACTTATACGGGGATGGTAGTGAGGACTAGTAGGAAAGTTGGGGCAGTATTTCTTGTAGAACTCACTCGCAATAAGATCGATTATCCGGTACCTTCCGGATTAGTGCTTGGGATGAGTGGAGTTTGGGAAGATGCGAAGGATTCCTCAGTTATAGTGGAGGCAGAGGCCGCTGTGGGAGTTGAGGATACAGTGGTTGGACCAAGGACTGGCATAAAGGATAAGGGGCCGATGCCCATGGAGCGAGAGATTGTAGGGCCATCTAGACAGGCCAAGTCAGAGCTTCCTCTTCCAGTGATTGATCCTTTACCGACTGCCACTGAGGTAGCAGACTGTTTTGAGGTCCCGGCGCCGCCGAAGCCACCTATCTCGTGGGTGGATCTAACTTCCGAAGAGAGCGATCCGTCTATGGATGTTGTTGAGGATGAGGTTACCTCGAGGATGGATGTTGCGTCAGACAGGACTTGTGGAGTGTGTGGAGGTCACCATGTTATTGTAGTTGCTAGAGTATGATCAGATTAGTTTTGTTGTATAGGGACTTGATGTCTTTCTTTTGGTGGTTGTACTTATTTTATTTTGGGATGATTGTAACAATACTTATACGGTCAGATGACTTCTATCTTGGTGGGTCCACGTTCCATTTTTTTGACGTGACCATGGGGGATTAGTATTTCTTGGAGCAGTACTTATATATGTGTCTGTCAAGAATACCCCAGGGGTATGAGCAATGTCTAATAGGTCTCATAGCCCCGACGTATTTTATATTTGGATATTTTGGTTTATCGCCTCAAAACTATTTCAATTTGTTATAATTATGATGTAATTAATTATAACAATTGTCGTCTGTGTTACGCTTTGGTATTTCATTAGTGGATTTTTGAAGAAAAAAAAATACACTCACGCTGTTAAAAATCGGGGTGCTACAATTTATATGCAGCAACTTGAAAAAATTGCTAAAGGTAGTAACAAAGTTTGTCTTCTTAAAAAGTCATTGTATGGCCTAAAGCAAAGTCCTAGACAATGGTACATGAAGTTTGATGATTTCATGTTAAGAACTAGTTTCCAATGATGTAGTTTTGAAAACTGTGTTTACATTCTGATAGGGGAAAGTTAATAACGTTCTCCAACTTAAGAATATTCCCAAGTTTTTCAGGAAAGTCAAGAATGTTCTCTAATTTACCTATTACTCTATGTGAATGATATTATTCTTGCAAGTTCAAGTAAAGACTAGATTAAAAGGCTCAAAGTTGATCTTAGAAACGGTTTTGAGATGAAAGAACTGGGAGAGGCCAAGAGGATCTTAGGAATGAATATAAAAAGAAACAAAATGAAGGGCGAACTATTTCTTTCTCAAGCTGCCTACTTGAAGAAAGTGGTCACTAAATATAGAATGCATGAGACAAGACAAGTTACTACTCCTCTAAGACATAATTACAAATTGTTTATGCAAGACTCACCTAAGACTAATGAGGAAAGACAAAGAATTAGTACAATTCCTTATGCTAGTGGAGTTGGCAGCATAATGTATGGAATGATCTATAGCAAGCCAAATTTGGCTTATGATGTGAATGTTGTTAGAAGATCGATGACTGATCTAGGAGCACTGCATTGGTCAGCACTTAAGTGGATTATGAGGTACTTAAATGGATCACTGATAGCAGGTTTAAAGTTAAAAAAGACTCATCATGACAAGGAACCAATCAAAGGATACATGGACTCGGATTATGCTGGAAACATGGAAACTGGAAAATCAATTTCTGGTTATGTTTTCATTCTATATGGGACTTTTGTAAGTTAGAGAGCAATTACAGAGTCGGTCGTAGCACTTTCTACAACTCAAGATGAATTCATTTCACTTACGGAAGGCGTTAAAGAAGCTTTATGGATGAAAGAATTTATTGGTGAATTAGGAAAAATCATAATTGTGTTTCAATTTATTGTTATAGTCAAAGTGCTATACACTTATCCAAGCATCAAGTGTATCATAATAAGTCTAAACACATTGATCCGTTATCGCACACGGGTCAAATACAATTGATAAAATGTAAATAGAGGTAATAACTCGAGTCGTTTCGCAAGGACTTCTGATATAATAATAATCAAAATGAAAGTTGAAATTAGAAAACGTTTTTTTTAGATTTTTGTTTTAACAGAAGAGCAAAAAGATTAATCCACTTATTCGAGTTTCAAACCTATCATATATTCTATCAATGAATTTAATTTCTTATTCATGATTCTATTCTTATTTGACTATAGAATTGATGAAACAGGCATAATCAATCCTATGTGAATTTAGTTTCTTTGACTGGATTAAGCATCACAATCATCAAATCATTATAATTTACGATCAAACTTCGTAAAATTATAATTGAATTAAATTAGAAATTGAAACCAAATTCTGTCAAATGAATTTAATTGATCCTGTTGATACACAACTTAAGCAATCATAATATCAATATAATAAATAAAAAGAGAAATATAATCATGAAACGAAATTGACAGTGTAACCTGAATCTCAAGGTGTTGATGAAACTCTGAACTCATGGATTAATCTTATAAAATTAGTCTTCTATGAAATTAAAATAAAAAGTGTTTATTTCTTGTATCAATCTAAATCCTAAAATTTCATCCTCTAGAAAAGAAAGAAAACTCACAATATGTAGGACTCAATTTTGGGCTTTAGGGTTTAGGGTTTAAAAACAAGTGGCTCGCTATTTAAAATTATTACAAAAGTCCAGATTACAAAATCTACAGTTTAGGCCCAGTAAAGTTTGGCATTGGACTTTTATTCCATCACAAAAGTTGTAGCTCTGATTTTTAAGTTTCCAACGCCTGCTCGTATGCGCCATTTCGATATCAAGAGCTCAAGTTATGGCCTACAGAGTGAGCAAGGGTCAAAACGCAAATAATAAAATTATAATTCAATTTCGACTAAAAGTTTAGAAACAAGCTAAAAATATTATTCTAAGCTATAAAGAGCTTTTAAAATACCAAACTAAAAAGCTAGAAGCATGTGACTAAATGATATGATCAATTTCCCCCACACTTAAGCTTTTGCATAGAGCTCTCATGGAATAGCTTGAGGCATTGTTCATTTACTTTGAACACTTTCTCGGTGTTTTCACTTTTTATTTCAACTGCACCATGAGGAAAAATGTAAGTAACAACAAAACGGCCAATCCACTTCGATGGAAGTTTCCCAACCATAATTTTCAAATGAGAGTTGAACAATAAAACTTTTTGGCCAATTGAAAGTTCCTTTCCAGAAATCATCTTATCATGAAAGTACTTAGTTTTCTCCTTATATATTTGAGGATTCTCATAAGCTTCAAGTCTAAGCTCTTCAAGTTATTGCAATTGAAGCTTCTCTGCGAACTTGTTTTCTCCATCTCAAGGTCACAACTCTTGATTGCCCAATAAGCACGATGCTCTATTTCCACTAGGAGGTGGCATGCCTTACCAAACACAAGTCGATAAGCGAACATCCCTATTAGTGTTTTGTAGGCTGTTCTATGCTCAAAGAGCTTCTTCAAGTCGGTGGCTCCAGTCTTTCCTGTTTGACTGCATCATCTTTTCTAAGATCTGATTGATTTCTCTGTTCCAGATTTATGCTTGCTCATTAGTCTGGGGATGATAAGGTGTAAAAACTCTATGCATAACCCCATACTTTTGAAGCAAATCATCCATGGTGCGATTATAAAAATGAGTGCCTTAATCACTTATGATGGCCCAGGGTATTCCAAACCTGCATAAAATATTTGATCTAATAAAACCTGCAACAACTTTAGAATCATTAGTCCTAGTGGGTATTTCTTCCACCCACTTCGATACATAATCAATAGCTAGTAAAATGTAGACAAAACCAAAAGATATAGAAAAAGGGCCCATAAAGTCAATGCCCCACACATCTAATACTTCATAGAAAAGCATAGGTTGTTTAGGCATCTCACTCCTACGAGTGATTGTTGTTCTTGCTATTTGGCACTATTCACAAGTTTTTTAAGTCTCAAAAGCATCTTTAAACAAAGTGGGCCACAAGAAGCCCGAGTCTAAGACTTTTCTTGCTGTTCATTGCGGATCAAAATGTCACCCAACTTGAGAGGCATGACAAAAATGAAGAATGGATTGAGCCTCATGGTGGGAAACACATCGCCTAATCACCTGATCACTACAGAATTTTCACAGATATGGATCATCCCACACATAGTGTTTGACATCAATTTTAAGTTTGTGTATTTGTGTTATGGATGCATCTGCAGGAAAGACTCCAACAACTAGATAATTTACTAAATCAGCAAATCAAGGAGTTAGCTCACACAAGTGTAATAGTTGCTCATAAGAGAAGTCATCTTGAATGGGGATGAGGTCCTCATCCATTTCTATTCTACTCAAATGATCTGTCACCAAATTTATTTCCACTCTTATCTTTAATCTCTAAATAAAATTCTTAGAGTAACAACATCCACATGATTAATCTTTATTTTGCTTTTGGTTGCTTCAATAAGAACTTCAAAGTTGCATAATCAGTAAAAACAACTACCTTTGAACCTAGAAAATATGATCTAAACTTATCAAGTGCAAAAATAATAGCTAAAAGTTCCTTTTTAGTGGTAGTATAACTAGCTTGTGCAGAATCTAAAGTCCTAAAAGCATAATAAATAACATAGGCAGACTTACCAACCCTTTGTGCAAGGAATGCAACCACTGCAAAGTTAGATACATCACACATAATTTCAAAAGGGAGGGTCCAATTAGGTGGCTGAATTATACGAGTAGAGGTAGGTGTTGCCTTTAAGAAATCAAATGCCTTCTTGCATTTGTCATCAAAGGTGAAACTAACATCTTTTTGTAGCAAATTTGACAGTGGAAGAGCTATCTTGTTGAAATCCTTGATAATGGGCCTGTAAAAACTTGCATGGCCAAGAAAAGAACGAATCTTATTGATGCAAGATGGGCATGGAAAATTAGAAATCACATCAATCTTGGAAGGATCCATTTCAATCCCATTTTTAGAGATCACATGTCCCAAAACTATGTCTTGTTCAACCATAAAATGACATTTTTCATAATTCAACCCAAGGTTATTTTCAATAAATCTGTGCAAAATTCTATCTAAATTGTTCAAGCATGCAGCAAATGAGGAACAATACATAGTAAAATTATCCATGAAAACTTCTATACAATTATCTATCAAATCAGCGAAAATACTAATCATGCAGTGTTGGAAAGTGTCAAGAGCATTGAATAGGCCAAAGGGCATCCTCTAATAGGCAAATGTGCCGAAAGGGCAAGTGAACGTGATCTTTTCTTGATCCTTTGGTGCAATATGGATATGAAAATAACCAGAAAAACCAACAAGAAAACAATAATGTGACTTACCAGCCAACAGTTCAAGCATCTGATCAATGAATGGTAAAGGAAAATGATCATTTCTAGTTTTCTGGTTTACTCTCCTGTAATCGATGCATACCCTTCAGCTGTTCTGCACTCGTGTGGGGATAAGTTCATTATTTTCATTTTTAACCACTGTAAGTCTAGTTTTCTTAGGGACTACCTGCACCGGACTCACCCATTAACTATTATAGATGGGGTATATAATGTTTGCTTGCAAGAGCTTGGTCACACTTTCTTTTACAACATCAATAGTTAATGGGCTAAGTCGCCTTTGGGGCTGCCTGACTGATTAGCCAAGGTCTATCCGATTGCCTTCTTATGTTTTCTCAAAATCTGTAACAACTTCTCTTCCTATTCATCTTCAAGTTTGGCTAAAATAATTACAAGTAACTTGCCAATTCCTTCTAAATATGCATATTTTATATTTTTAGGAAATGGTTTAAGCTCTATCTTTGGTGGCTGTTTAATGGACGGTACAACACCAGTGGCCAAAGTTAAGTCTGCAAAATCAATTATGTTAGTGGAAATATCAGTATCAGCATAATGATCAACCTGCAAGGCAACTTCGATCTCAACATAAATATAGCACAATTGAGTATCTGTACATAATTCACAAGTATAAGTATCATCAAAACCTGACAATGAAGGAAAACCAATAGCAAACATATTGGGGTAAGTGTCATTAACCAAATCAACAAGCAATTCAATTTGAAAAATAGAATTCTCTTCCATGGGGTGTTTCATAGCATCAAAGATGTTAAATTTTACAATGCTATCACCAAATTCAGTAGATAGAGTTCCAACATGTACATCAATTTTTGTTCTAGAAGTTTTCAAGAATGGTCTGCCTAAGATTATAGGCGCCCTGTTGGACTTATTCTCTCCCTCCATAGCTAGAATGTAAAAATTTGCAGGAAATATCAATTCATTAACTCGAACAAGTACATCCTCCACAAGTCCAGTAGGACAAGTATTGCTCTTGTTCGCCAATTGAATGGTAACATTTGTATTCTGTAAAGGTTAAAGAGCAAGAGAGTTAAAAATATATGTAGGCATAATATTAATGGAAGCTCCTAAATCTAACATAATATTTTCAAATTGACTATTGCCTATGGTACATGGAATGGAAAAAGTTAATGGATCTTTACATTTTTTAGGCCTGGGCTAAATGAGGGCAGAAACATTTCGTCCCATGTTTACTCTTTCGTTACCTTTTAACCTTCTCTTGTCTGTGCACAAGTGTTTTAGAAATTTTGCATATCTTGGAATCTATTTAATTGCTTCAAGGAGGAGAATGTTCACTTCCACCTTCTGATAGTGTTTCAGCAAGTGTACTGAATCTTTGCAAGTAATAATTAAAACGGTAATATCAAGTGTCGAACTCAAGGATTGCGTTTTACTATTGAATTATATTTAATTACTAAAATAGAACAAAAAGTTCTCAAATTGATTGAAATACTATTTAAAATTAACAACAATAATAAAATTGATCCTTTATAATAAAAAAAAATGTCAGGGATGAGTTTCACTTCGAATCCAACCTTGGTGTCTAATTTAATCCTAGTTATTGAATCCCTTTATTGAATTATTACCGAATTCTCTTTCTTATTCTTGCCCTAATGTCTTAGTGACAAAACCTTTAATTCCAAAGTAACCCCTAATTCCATAGTGAATTTAAGATTAGAATTAGGCATTACTGTACATGAATCTCTTTTTAAACTATTGCCTCTGCAATTAATTTAATTGGTTTCATGACCTACATCTATCCCTAGACTACAAATTCATGAATTTCTCATCTCAAGAATTCTTAAAGTCCACTTCCATTTCAAAATACAAATCATAGAATATTTTAATGTTCGTCAAGCAATAAAAAGCATTAAGCACAAAGATGAGAAAAATAATTCAATAAAATCATTCATATAACTAGAAATCAAATCAAAAAAAATAAGGTTTCATCTTGTTATACTCATCCCTAAAAAATAGGGTTTAGTACCTCATGACAGAGATAGAAAAAATAGAGATTAGAGAACAAGAAAGATTCATGAATGATTCTTGACAAAACTGCTCCAATGGTGTTCGAAACGGCCGTGTTTGAGTTTCTATGCTAGGGCACAAGTCTTCAAACTTCCCAATATTCAAAAAAAATTATGATCCCTCAAAAATAAGAAAAACGTGTTTCATCTTTGTCTAGTGTTGAGTGCAATTTCCTCCTCTTTTTAGTCCGAATTTGGTTTTTGTGTATTTATGAAAGTTCTAGTTATGGATCTTATCTTTTATTTGCACTTGGTTTGACTCCAATTGGACATATACAACTCTATATATGGCTGAAATACTCCACATAGATCATGTTGATTTCTCACCAAAATTCAGCACTGCACTAAAACAAAGTAACAACATTAAACTACGAAACATCTCTACTTAATCAAGGAAATAAGAACATAAACATTTCATTAAATCAAAGAACTAAAATTTAAAAAAAAAATATATATCAAATAACTCTTTAAATAATGAATAAAAAATAAGTAAGACTAAAACAATGAAAATATGCATATGATGAAGAGTCATCACCTTCCTAAATGTATCTAGGATCTCCTTGTCCCTATTTGCCTCATCCATTTTCTTAGTCTTCGCTGTCCTTTGAGGAAAAGGAAGTGGTATATTTTTCTCAACATCAACCATTTCAGGTATCAAAGTGTCCTCAACAACCTTGTTATTTTTCACAGTAGTTTCAGGTACCTTTGGTATTTCAACAGCTTTCCCATACCTCAATGTAATTGCACTGACATTGGGAGCATTTGGATTTACTAATGATAGTGCAGGCAATTGGTTTGACCCCTGAGTCTGCAATTGGTTAATTGAAGTGGCTAGCTGACCAATCTTTGTTTCCAAATTTTGAATTATGGAATTTGTTCTTTGTCAAAATTGGAGATTATGGACAATCATCTACTTAACGAGGTCCTATAATGAATGTGCATTCTTTTGCTGTTGTGGAATATTTTGATGCTGCTGCTGCCTAGGTTGTTGTTGTACATACGAATTCCCCCATCTCAGGAATGAATGGTTTCTCCAACAAGGATTGTACCTGTTAGATGACAAATCATAGTTGGCTTCAGGATTGTATATATTTGCTACATATGCTTGAGGAGCATCAGCAATTGGATCTTCTTGCAATGTTGGACATGAATTTGTAGGATGCTCTAGAGAAGTGCAAATACCACAGACCACTACTCGGGTTTTACCTAATGCCAATTTTTTTACTAAAGATGTAACCTCATCAAGTTTGCCTTCTAAATTCTTGAGGGAAAAAGCTTGAATTTCATTCACACGGCTTGTCAACACTGCTGAATTGCTTCTAGTTGTAAAATTCTAAGAATTAATGGACATGTTCTCAACCAAAGCTATTTTCGTTTCTGGGGTCTTATCGACAAGTGAGAATGGGAAGGCTCTCAACTTAATGTGGTCCTCTGTGACTCCTTGAGGCTTCATGGTAGAACACACAACATGGAATTCCTTCAAGTGTTTGTGGAGATTCTCACCTGCAAGACCATTAAACATAGGAAGCAAATGTATTAAACTAGATTTAAGTTCAAATGGTACAATAACTTCCAGATATGTGATACACAATGCATTATAATTGACATTAAGCGCAATAGGTTGTCTTAAGGTTCTATTATTCGCATCAGCCATATTTTGTAGCAAGTTGACACTTTCATTATCTAACTCTGACTCGTTAGCACTAGTAGCTCTATTAAGTCTACGACGTAAAAGAAATGTCCTATCTATTTCAGGTTAAAGGGAATGTAGATTTACAGAACTAGCCCTATCAAATAAAATCCAAAAAATTTATAAAAATCAAATAAAGGCAACACAATTTTTTTTAAGAATTTTTGAAGAATATGAAAAATTGAAAAAAAGGTCTAAGCGAAGGAATTTTGTTTTCTGATTTTCTGGAAAAATTTCGGGGCAATCCGAGACAGTCTCATGAAAACCGAGTTTTTTTACTAGCAACAAGCCTACGAGCTTGCAACAACCCTATTTGACCTATAGAGCCACAAAATACGAAGGAACAAATGTTAGGATGGTTAGTAATACTCTAAAATTAGTTAATATTGTTATCATAGAGTCCCCCGGCAACGACGCCAATTTGATCCATTGTCACATATGGATCAAATACAATTGATAAAATTTAAATAGAGGTAATAACTCGAGTCGTTTCGCAAGGACTTCTCATATAATAATATTAACCAAATTGAAAGTTGAAATTAGAAAGGGTTTTTTGAGATTTTTATTTTAACATATGAGGAAAACGATTAATCCACTTATTCGAGTTTCAGACCTATCACAAATTATATCAATGAGTTCACTTTCTAATTTGTGATTCTATTCTTAATTGACTATTGAATTGACCAAATAAGCATAATAAATCCTATGTGAATTAGGTTTCTTGACCAAATAAGCATCACAATCATCAAAATATTACAATTGACGATCAAGCGTCGCAAAATTATACTTCAATTAAATGAGAAACCGTAATCAAATTCTATCAAATGAATTTAATCGATACACACTTTAAGTAATCATAATATCAATATAATCATATAAACAGAAATAGAATCATGAAGCGAAATTGATAATGTAACCTGAATCTCAAGGTGTTGATGAAACTCTGAACTCTTGGATTAATCTTATAAAATTAGTGTTCCATGAAATTAAAATAAAAAGTGTTTATTTCCTGTATCAATTTGAATCCTAAAATTTCACCCTCTAGAAAAGAAAGAAAACTCCCAATATATATCAATTTTGGGCTTTTATGGTTTAGGGTTTAAAAACAAGTGGTCGCTATTTAAAATTATAACAAAAGTCCAGATTACGAAATCTGTAACTTAATCCCTGTAAAGTTCGGTATTGAGCTTTTATTCCATCACAAAAGTTGTTGCTCTGATTTTTAGCTTTCCATCATCTGCTCGTATGCGCCAATTCGATATTTAGAGCTCAAATTATGGCCTATAGAGCGAGCAAGGGTCAAAATGCAAATAATATAATTATAATTCAATTTCGACTCAGTTTAGAAACAAGGTAAAAATATTATTCTAAGCTATAAAGAGCTTTTGAAATACCAAACTAAAAATCTAAAATATGTGACCAAATGCTATGATCACACATTGATGTTAAGTTTCACTTCATAAGGGATGTGATTGATTCAAAGCAGGTTTCAGTTGAAAAGATTGCAACTGAGGGCAACCCAACAGATGCATTCATCAAATCACTTTCACAAACTAAGTTCAAGCATTGCTTGGACATAGTTTGCTTCGACAAACAGTAAAGCTGAAGCAATAGCAGCAAGGTTAATGATTGAATTATTTTGATTTTGAGTCAAGGTGAAGAATTGTGGAAGTGTGTCTCAAATCAGTAATAACTTGGAGTTAGTTAGTTATAACTAAATTTAGTTAAGACAATGTTAGTTATAGTTAGTTAAGAAGTCTGTCTTTAAATACTATAGTTGTAAATGCATTGTGGAAGTTGTAATGTGTTGTTGAAAGTGGTAATTGTTGATTGAGAGAGAGACATATGCAATTTGAGATTCATAGAAATTAAGAGAAGTAAGATCAAGGGAGAAAAAGAAAGATTGAGTGAAAATGCTAGTATTGTTGGTTCATGAACAATAATAGATACTAAGAGATCAATCTTGAGAAGGCCTTAATCTTTTAAAGTTTAATCATTAATAGTTGATTAATCTTGCTTGGTTTCCCGTGACATAGGTCTCATCAATTGATAATGAACACGTAAATTTTGGGTGTTATTCTTCTCATATCTTTCTTTAATTTTCATTTACTTTGATTTTAAATATTGGTTTTCAAAACAGCATAAAGGAGAACGATAAACACTCTCCATTTTTTGGTTTTCAATTATTTCCAAGAACGTTCTTTGTTTTCAGCAGAAAACCAAGAACGTTCTCCATATTTGTTTTTTTCTCCGCAATTGTTTGTCTTCTATTTTATGGGTTAATTCTTGTTGTAGATCCCAATATTGTTTTAACATGTTATATCTTATTATCATACTTGTATTTATTACATTAATTAGAGGTTGACTAACCTTATATTAGGATGAGAATTTAATGGTTGTATTGAAATAAAAAAGGAGTGATGATAAAAAAAATGGAATTAATGTCACTAAATCTTGGTAACTAGTTTATAACGAGTTGGAGTGATGAATATTTCATTTGTGTGGTGAAGGTCGTTGCGATGTATATGGGTGAACGAGGTTTATTCGTCAGCCACATTCCGATGGGGATTATTCCTAGCTTGGTCGGTGCTTGGATATGTTTTCGGCTAGAATTGACTTATAACAATTACACTCCAAGTGAAGTTAAGTGGCATCTAATATCTGAAATTGGGAGGAAAGTTTTAGTAATATGGTCAAGTGATTTATGATCTTTGAAATAGGTAGGATGTTCTTGACAATGTTTTGAGGCTGGTGAGACCTATTTGTGTTGTGATAATACATAGGCTATATATAAGAGACATGTGTTGTGATATATATATTTATGTTTTACACCCCATCTCCACTATTATACTTGTACGTAAATCTTAGCCCCTATTTTCTTATGTACGTAGAATATTTAATTATATTGTAGATGACTAGCTTCATTGCTCCCCACTCTCTTAGTGCATTGAGTTAGGCCCTATGGACCAAATATGAAATTTAGTACCAAGAGAGTACAAACGAAGGGTGCTATAACTTTGACATAAATGGAATATGGCAACATACACCAGTCGTGTAACCTACACCTTCAGAAGCTCTTGTCGTCTTGATGTGACATTTGATAGAGGCAGCTGCATCACTAAGGCACCATTGTTCCATGAAATATGGGACTTTCATTGCACCTTCCACGAGGTTTTCACGTCTGATAACAAGGTCAAAAGGCATGTAAGAGGCACTTCTTGTGCCTATCATCTGTTTTTGGCCCTAGCGGATTGGAGGTGAGGCTGAGGAAGGGAAAGAAAGCAAGTTGTAAGGGTGGCATGATAAACGTGATATATATATATATATACTTATATATATATATGGTGTGTAGCTAGTACTTAGTCCGTCTTTTCTATAGTCAGTCGCCTAATCAAGTGTTTTGATATGTTTTGATGTTTAGATCGATTCAGACTGTTTAGGTTTACGATTACACTAGCTGAGATAGTTAGAACCACATCAGTTTTTAACTTTGTATAGAAAATTGTAGAGTGTCCATTTTTACAATCTTTTGAAAAGCTATGAACGAAGAACCTTATTTCACTGAAGGTTGAAACTCCTTTCAACTAAATAATGTATAAGTTATACACATACAATTATGCCTCTTATGAATGTTTGGAAGTTATTTCTCGCAATACTCGTACTAATACTAGAAGACTCGATGTAGGAAAAGAAAGTCGTTGAAGCTACCAAACATACAAAATAGGTAAACAACTCAATATTCACTTGCCCTTTTTATCAGGACAATAGTTATGTGTATCATACACATTAGCGAGGACGACTGTTGTAAGATTTTCTCCTCTATTCTTCAAAGCTAGGAAAACATCGATTGCTAGGAAAACATCGATTGCTACTAAACTCTTCCAAGCATCGATTGCTACTAAACATCGATTGCTACTTTGGACGACTGTTGTAAGTATCTTCCTTCTTTTGGTTAATCAATTTTTCCTCTTCAACCCTTAGTATCTCAGCTATTTTGGTTGTGGATGGATGATTCCCCATGTAACAATAAGGTTTCTATTTTTCTAGGGAGTAGCCTAAAATTGGTCCAAACTCTTCCAAAGTAGGCGTAAGTTGGAAGTCTTGAAAGGTGAAACATCTCAATGGAGTGTCGTAGAATTGAGCCAAAGTAGTAATAGCCCCTGTTTGTACATCAACATCCTATAAATCAAGAATGTTTTTGTATTTCTTAGTAAAGGTTAATCGGTGATTAAGCTCCAACAAACTACAAAGTCTTTTTAAAGTGTCAACGTGAGGCTTCTTGGGTATCACATTCATAGTTTTCTTTAGCATTGAGATTGTGGTTTTATTGTTGGATCCCATTTTTAATATGAGATATCCACAACCTAGCTTTGAATTCAATAGTTCTCTAATGGACCTATATAAAGATGAATGGTTATGAATATTGTATGATATGGTGTTGAAAATAATTTTTAATGCATGAAAGGAATGCATGGTACTATAAAAACATTGAACTTTATCATTAACGATGAAAGCTATTTGCATGAATGCAACAAAGAAAAATTGAGAGGTATACTGACGTCAGATGGTAAAAAAAAATCTTGCCATTTAAAAGCAATAAGGCTAGGACAAGACTTAGATGCATTATATCCAAGATTGAAGAAAATTTAAAGTCTATATGCTTCTAAATTCATGAACACTTTTCTTGGTGGGTTCTACCACTAAACCCCTTACTAAACATAAGCTTCACTCAGAACCAAGTATAGGGTCTCACTCATAAGTGTCTGTGTAAGTGAATGTGAAGTGTGTGAAGAGAATCACAATTCAATAAAACGATGTAAAATACTCAACATACATACATATATATATATATATATATATATATATATATATATATATATATATATATAAAGATAATGACTACAATAAAATAACTAATAGACAATAAAGACATAAAGTAAAGAAAATGAAAGGAGAAATAAGCATAAAAGAAAAAAGTTTGCACAATTAATTATGTTAGATTTGACTGTCTAATAGTCCCCAACTGCAGCGGCCTAAAATTTCGAGCATTTCTTTCATTCAATAGAGTTGTCACCAAAGTTTATTTCCAAATAGAAAAAATATTTGAAAAATCTTTTATAAAAAAAAAAAAGGTATTTAAAACCAAATTTTGAGTCCAGGAGTCTGATGTAGCTAAATATCTCTAGAAGGGGAGTTGAATAGGGATTTTGCTGTTAAAAATAATTTCTAAGTATTTTAAAAACTATCCTCTCGCTGAGGATGGCTAGCTCGAGGATGGTATTTTTCAAATCTTCAGATCTGAGTTGAGCAAAAGAGTAAGAGTAGAATATGACAGACACATACACAATTTTATACTAGTTCACCCAAAGATGGCTACGTCCAGTCCTCACACCCTTGTGAGATTTCACTAACTTTCAAACAGATCAATCCCCACACCGAGGATGATTACAGACTTTGTATTCTTAAGCTTCACCAAGCTTACAATCAATTCTCAAATATTTCCAAGTGTAACTCACAAGGAAATTACAAAGTGATATGAGAGTGATTGATACTAAATACTTTCTCAAGGATTTACAAAGATATAGTGTAGGATCAAAGAAAGTATGAAGTGAGGATGGGTGTTTTTGCTCTTGATAGCTTTAAGATGCTTGATCTTTTTATGCAAGTGTGTTGTGTGTCATCTAATGGAGAGCTTGTTTGGATTTTATAGAGATCCAAGCTCTTTGATGACCGTTGGAGCTTATTTCAAACATTCCAAGTTTTTCATCATAATTACAGAACTGCCATTACTGCCATCCTCTGCATGCTCACCTTTCTTGTAACTTGATCTTGACATGTCTTTCTCAATTCTCTTTTATCATAAATGCATAGCTGTTTATTTGACCATGTGAGCTGCATTTTTCAAAAACTTTAAGGTATAGGTTGATTTCACCTTTTGAGGTGATGTTGACAAGAGAGAGAAAGCCACCCTCTTAATTAGCCTTCACATGTGATCTTCCATTTTTGGCTTTTTTCAAGTTTCCTTTCTTTAACTTGACTTCTTCATGTATATATTCATGCAAGCACAATAAATAGTCTGATTTTAGCCTTTGCACATGCTTGAAGAGTTGCTTTCAACTTTGCTGGCATATCCTCAACCTAGTCTGCCATCCTCTGCATTCTAGATCTAGCTATATTCATCTTTTTCCTTTGACCTTCTGACTTTTGATTTTAAATGCTTTATTTATTCATGTTTGACATTGTTATGCATTTGAACAAACACATTTGTTCTGGTGAGGGATCAAATTATGCAGATCTGAAGCTTTTTTAATTTGCAGACCATCCTCATGGTTAGCAATTTCCATCCTCACGTTTACAACAATTTTCATCCTCAGATTTGAATCATATTTTACTTCCTTTTGCCTTAATGATTAACAATCTATTTTCTTGTATGAATACACTCAAGAACACATGTTAGCCATTAACCACAATCATAATCTCTTAAGCAATTTTGTTATCATTAAAATCATTTGAGAGATTTTGTCTCAACAGAGTCAATTATGTGTAGTGAAGATATTAATACCCTACGACATCCGTTAAAATACAGTTGTCCATAGTTAATTGTGCAAAATTAATATTAGCTTAAATATTTATTTCTCCTTATTATTAAATTGAATATTAATTATTTTTTTAATCTGATTTTGAAATAAATGTGTGCTTAACAAATAGAGATACATTTTTTATTTATTAATGTACTTGACAAGGGTGTGATTTTTCTCCTACGTATCTCCCGGTGCAATGGAGAAATTAAAGTTACATAATTTTTAGGTAGAAAATGCATATGTGTTGGTTTCTTTTACTGACAATGTGTTTTATTGTTGATAAATTAAAATAATAAATTACGAAGAAAATAAAAGAGTTTGCTTAATTTGAATAATTATTTTGAAATGCGAGTTTTATGACTATCAAGTTGTACAATCCGTGTCTCAAAAACTTTAGGAGTAAAAAGACGTCACATCTAATTTAATCAATTCAAGTATATTTTATATTATTTTTTGTCTTAATATTGAATTTTAAAACCATCGAGTGGTACAACTTATGTCTTCATTACTCAAAGATTAAAAGAAAATCGCATTTAATTTAATCAAATTTAAAAATTGATTTTAGATTAATTTATTAAAAAAAAAGTATTTTAGAACTATCATAATGTAACAATTTATGTCAACACATAACTTAAATCAATGTTTTCTTTTATTTTATTTTTGAAAAATAAATTTTTGTAAAATTTGAAGATTTAATAAAATGTATTGCAAGGTGCCTAGTCTACTCTATATGTATTTGTGAAGAAAAAATTGAAACCTACACCCCGTTGTCTAATGTGATACCTACCCCTGTTGTCTAATGTGATAGAGACATATCTGTTGTAAGTCAAATTTAAATAATCATTTTCACAATAATCTCTCAATTTTTAACAAATAATAATAAATAATAATGTATCACTCTTAAGTATGAGATTAAAAAATTTATCAAGGAACCATAAAAATAAAAAACTTCATTTTTTAAGAGTGAAATAAATATTTCAGCACACAAACAACAAAATAAAATACAATATTAAAGAGATACAATACGAAATAAACGGGAGAGACACAAATTTATGTGTAGTAGTGAAGAAGAAGAAGGCGGTGGTTGACAATGGTTACCAATGGTAGCTGAAGCATGAAAAAAAACGCTACTCCTTATTTTTATTTTTCCCGTTTAATTTTGAAATATATAATTTTGATGATAGAGTTGTATTATTGTTTCTTCTCTATTCAACTTCATTTTTGTTCTAGAATTTAGTTTTCTAAAAAAATCTATTTTTTCCTATTCTTTTCTGTTTTTATTTTTTCAAGTTAAATTCTTTTTTTTTCTCTCTTTTGATTGATTTTTTGTCTCAATTTATAGGTTACAATGATAAACGTGTGTGTCTATGAGATAAAATTAAGATCGGATTTTCTTTTATTGTTTCATAGCAAAAGTTAAGCAACATCATATAATTAGAAAAAAAATGTGATTTATCTTTTTATTGAGTGTAGAAGTAGTTAAAAATAATTAAAAAAAAGGTTAACATAAATTTTAAAAAAAAAATAGGGAACGAGTGCATCTTGTTGCAAAGCAGTGAAGTCAAAAAAGAGGGAAGTCAACAAGGAAGATGGAAAGTAGACGTGCACTTGTAGAAGAAAAAAAATATATATATATATATTTTAATTTTATTTTTAGTGTTAAATATAATGAGAACTTATATAAACTCAAAATTATACTAAATTTATAAAATGACTATTTTTAAATTTAATAATAATAAATGTAAAATGTTTATTAAATATATTATTATTTAATTTTTAGAATAGTTAATCATGCTAAGAAAACAATCATCGCCTATAGGTCATGTCCAAAAACAAAATAAATAAAACATAGATTATAAATCTTTAAATAAATTAGAGTGATTCAAGATGCATCAACTACAAACAAGAGTTTGTATTTGAATTTGATATTTTACGATTCTCCTGTTGTGTTATTTTTAATTATTTATAAATTTTTAGTTAAAAAGAAATGGAATGTTGCAAGATGTACTTCAGGCGAATGCTTTCTATATATTATTAGATAATGACTGTGAAAAGTTAAACGATCTAGTATCATGAATATCGAAATGAATATCGAAATGTCATGAATATCATGAATATCGAAATGTTAAACGATCTAGTAGATGTCAGAATTTAATCACAATTTTTTTTAGTGATGACAGTATTACTAATTCCCCTTTTTTAGGTATCTTCTGTTATGCATCATGGTACAAATTAGGTGGAGGATGGTTTTCCCAAGTTTTGGTTTGTGTCTTTCTATCTCTCATTTTATTTTTGAATTTCCTCTTCGCTTTGTTTTAGTCTAACCCAGTATAGGTAGCGTGTGTATTCTTTTTTTTTTTTGCATGATTTTGAGTTTTTTTTTTTTTTCTCTTGAGAAGTGTTTGTTAAATATGATGTTTACACTACGCGAAAACGAACGCTGTAAAAGATACAACAGCGCTTCTGTAAAACCAAAAGCGCTTTAAAACATATAGATATATTGCACGCTTGTTATGCACATTTACAGTGCTTATTTGAAAATACGTTGTAAAATGTGCACCCAATATATGCATTATTATGCACATATTACAACATTTGTTTGAAAAAGCGCTGTAAACCTTACTTTATATAACCTTACATTATTATGCACATATTAATGCATATAACCTTACTTTATATATTAATTTACAACAGAACATTCAGATACATATATATAACTTAATTAACAACATATACATTGGAAAGATATTGTACAACAACACATATTCATATACATGTTCATATATTGTGTCCTATTCAAATAATTTTCATTTCAAGCACATACTGACACCAATCTTCCTTTAATTCCATTAGATCTTCCTCAGAGTATGATGGACTAGAATTATCAAAGTATTGCAATATAAAAATTGAACATATTAAGTTAGTATCAAATATATAGATAATTTATATATGAAAATCATATAATGAAAATACCGTACTATTTCTGGGATAATAGTTTGATTCTTGTCAACAATATCCTTCATGAATCGCAATACGTAGTACCCATAGTTGATATTGTTAGTTTGTGCATTAATCGTAAAGGCATATATTTGTAAATGAAAATTTAAAGGCATATATTTCAAACGTTTATTGGGATCCATGAGATGTTATTAGACTTTTGTTTCGACACTATAGCACCTCTTTGAGCTCGAAAAACTTGTGAAGTACTGTCGAATGAATAAATGTGATTATTATAGCCTTAACAAACACATTATTTATATATATATATATATATATATATATGTAAGAAATAAATAAATATTACTTACGTGTCGAACATAGTCTTTATATCGGAGTGATTGTTGTAATTGCCATGCAAGGAATCCAAATAGTATATAACTTCAGAGGTCGCATTGGTTGCAAATAGCACCCAATGTGCCCTACAACAACAAAAATTTGGTTGGCAATTTTGTTTACACAACTAATAAATTAAGATCTCATAAATTAAAAAAAGATATAAATAAATAATATATAATTACGTACCCTGAATTATATCGTGCAAAGAACAATTTATCCTTCTCTATATTTCCTAATAACATATCTACAATGTAATTCTTTACATTTACTGGATCGAGTTTGCACATCGAAAGCTTATGCAGAGACAAGAATGAGTATCTATTTGACAATCTGCGCGTGCACACAACCTTCTCATACAAAAACCTTCAATCAAAATTTCAAACTAGATTAATTACCAATAAATTTAATTAATTACCAATAAATGCAATTAAAAGTATTTTTTACCTTATGTACAAGCTGATGACAGTAGCACTCAGCTCCTTATGGTTGAGAAGTTCGTAAATGTGCTCCTTTTCGAGAAATTCTTCATACTCATCTCCGAATATAGCTTTATTCATGGTTATGATGCGCGAATCGTCGTTGCTGCCCATGTTCTTTTTTACTTGGATGTCAAGACACGCCTCGTATTTAGCAACGTATGGCTGACTTATTTTAGGAGCAGCAGCGACCGATTGTCCCCGATCCAGTTTTCTAGCTGCAACTTTGGCAGCTTTATTACCCTCCAACTTTTGTAGTTTGCCAACTTCATTAGACGACTATAAAATTAGAGTTAGAGTTAGTTTTAGGTAGTTAGTTTTCAATTAGTTAATTGTAATTAATTTATTTTTTACTTCTATATTGTAAACAACTTATATATAAATCAAAACAAGAGAAGAATAAAAAAAAGAGAACAAAAGAAAGCAAGCTGTAGTTTTGGTATAAGTGTGCAAAATTGCAGCAGAAAAACTTCAAGAAGTTTGTAATCATTTACATCTCATTATAGTGATAATTCAAGTCGGATTCAGTCCCCTCAGATGTAGGAGTTAATCTCTAAACAGGATTAACAATTGTGCGTATTCATTTTAGAATTGAAAGCTTTAAAAATTTGTTAGTTAGAAAACGAAGAACACTCTCCGTTTTACAACTGATCATTCTTCGTTTTCAGTTTCAATCATTCTACATATTTTTGGACAAAACCAAAAATAGTATTGGTTTAATTATTAACTTATCTCCGTTTTTCAACAACAACCGGTATCTAGAGCACAAGAGTATTTGATTCAAAGGAAATATGGCATCAACAAAATATGTACATAAAAATTTTGATGGAAAGAGTTATTTTGGGTTATGTTGTCTCAAGATGAAAGCGTTGCTGGTTCATCAAGGTTTGGCAGGAGCACTGGTAGGAGAGAAAGACATGGCATCTGTGACACCCCGATTTTTAAACAGCGCGAGTGTATTTTTTGTCAAAAACAAATAATAAAAATAACTCGTCGTAACACAAACGACAAAAGAAATAATCAATTACGAACAAACTAAAATAGTTTTTGAGACGATAATCAAAATATACAACTAAACAAAATACAAAAGGGCTATGAGAGCTATCAGGCATCGCTCGTACCCCTGGGGTATTCTCGAAAGACACCTGCACAAAAGTATTGCTCCAAGAATGCTACTCCACCCGATTGTCACGTCAAAAAGGAGGAACATGGACCCACCAAACAAAAGTCAATTGATCGTATAAGTTTAGTTACAGTCATCTCAAAGTAAAATAAGTTCTCAAAGTAAAATAAGTATAACCACCAAAAGAAAGACATCAAGTCCCTATTCACGAAACTAATCTGATCATACCTTAGCAACTACAAAAACATGGGTGACCTCCATCCACTTCGCAAGTCTCATCGGATGCAACATCTATCCTCGAAGTGACTTCTTCCTCCTCATCATCCATAGAAGGATAAGTCTCCTCATAAGTCAGATCCGCCCACGAGATAGGTGGCTTTGGAGGCGTTGGGATCTTAAAACAGTTCGCTATTTCAGCGAAAGTCGGTAAGGGATCATTCATTGGAAAATGGAAGCTCTGACTCAGCCAGCCTAGACGGTCATGCAATCTCTCGCTCCACTAGCATCATCCCCGTATCCTTTTTGCCAGTCTCGAGTCCAATCATTG
The DNA here is from genome assembly GCA_037974835.1 of Cicer judaicum. Classification (NCBI taxonomy): domain Eukaryota; kingdom Viridiplantae; phylum Streptophyta; class Magnoliopsida; order Fabales; family Fabaceae; genus Cicer; species Cicer judaicum. The sequence continues at coordinate 4,008,911 of JBBPBS010000235.1, read as the reverse complement.
TATCTCTAGATCCTACGGTGGTCTCTACCTCAACCCTAAATGAGGAATCTTCTGCATCTTCTCATGCTCCACTCATTTTGAGCACCAATCCTGCCGGTACTGGATAGTCGATCTTCTCGCGAGTGAGCTCCACGAGGAATACTACACCAGCTCTCCTACCTGTCCTCACTACCCTCCCCACATAAGTAGCCTTGCTTGAGATGGGATCGTATGCCCAAAAATGTCGGCAAATCTCAATCAGGGAAGTCTAACGATGTTTCTGTTATCAAGGTAACAATCGGTGAAACATACTCGGGTATCATCTGAGGGCAATGCCCAAATTCCACAATAATTATAATGGTCACCAACCGAAATTAACAAATATCACTTAGCATTTAAATTTTAAATGCACAAAATAACCTTTCATCTTAGCATACTCCTTGAAAGGGTTTTCATATGTCAAAAATGCATAAACAAAGTCGAAAATGAAGTTTTTAACAAAACTACATTGTTGTATTCAAACACAGCATTGTCGTAGCCAAATACAACTGAGAAAAATGCATATTTTCAGTTCTAAAATGGCTCTAAATCAATTAACACTTCACAAATTCATAATACCAATTATGACACACATAAGTCACACCAAATTAATATTCACAAATTCACACCTCAATCACACATCAAACATTCATAACATCAATTATGAACACATAATTACAACGAAACTTATTCAACCCAATTTCACACCTCAAAATGCATGATGTACTGCCTATCACAAACTAGTACTATTTATTGAGGTGCCACCTATCACGAGTTAGCACGATTTACTAAAAAGCATAAATCGTAAATGTACCGTCTATCACAGAGCAGTACTATTTACTGAGGTGCCACGTATCACGGGTCAGCAGTATTTACATAAAATATGCAGTCTATCTCAGACCTACACGACGCGAAAATTCCCACAAGGAATAGATGAACCAACAGGTCACATGGCATCATCTCTTGGCCTATCATGGTCACTACTATCACCATGGCCCTATCGCGGTCACCATGTACTATGAAATGCATGAGCATACTCTGTCTATTTTCACAATAATCATTAATTAAATGCAACTATTAAAAGATTCCTTATTTTTAATACTCATCTAACACTAACGACTTTTCAAACTTATCATATAGTATACTCAAAACAGATTTTACTCAATAAAATTCATAATGCACATATTATCAGTTATGAATACACAATCACATCAAAACTTTATCACCACAACAACATTAATATATCAGAGTTCTCCCTACTGCTAACTTGGTGCCACGGTCTCGATTATTTTTTGAGACTCATCGAGCTAACTACATAAACATAAAATTTTATAATAATTTGTTCACAATAAAATTAATCCAACCACAACAAAATTCCCAAAATTAAATCTTTCTCACACACCAAACTTTTAACACCAAATAATCTATATTATTTAGTTAAAACTAAATAAAACAAATATTGTCCAAATCTCACATACACACACTCGACTATTAAAGCACTGAAATTTTTGAGTTAATAAAATACTCTAAACTTTTTTCTTTTAAAACTCAGTTCAAGAGTAATTAAAAGAGTAAGATTTTAAATTCTAACCGTAGCGTGGCAGGGAGCAATTTTCCATTATGTCACTTCTCAAAAGTGTAAGATCCGTAGTTTTAAATTCTAATTGATGTATTTTAGTATATTTTGGTATTGAACTCTTAGAATTTTTAGCCATGTTATTGATATTTTGTGAGTTTGATGTCCAAAAATATCTTTTGATGCTCCGATTAAAATTATTCGTCGATAAATAAATTAGATTAAGTACGGTGAATCTTTTGTCGAAGAATAATTTATTTAGGTTACGAAGAATTTAATTCTGGACAGTTTTGTTAAAAATAGCCTGGGTTGTTAAAAATAGCGGTTATGAGTGAAATGATAATTTTTGATAAATATCTAGATATTTAGATATTTGTTAAGTTATAATTAATATATATATATATATATATATATTTGGAGGGAAAAGGAAAGGAAGGAAAATAAAGAAAGAAAAGGAAAGTAAGGAAAAAGAAAGAAAGGAAAAACAAAGGAAAATAGAAATAGAAGAAAACAAAAACGTTTCCTCCCTGCCTCGCAAACCCATTCTCGTTATTCCTCCTTCTTCATTTTTGTTTGCTTCCTTTTTCTTCAAGAAAAGAAACCCATGGCTTGGTGTGTAAGAAAGCAACGATTTCTCAGCTTCATTCTTTTTCTCGGATTCGAAAACGGTGTTGGTGATTTTAAAATTGTCAAACACAAAACACCATTTCTCTTCTAGATCTAAGCTTCGTTTTGCAAAGAGATAGAAGGGAAAGTTGCTAGCGTCCATGCTACGGTGCTAGTGAACTAACTTTGAAAACAACATCGTGAGCGAAGATTTTATCGGAATTACTCGCGGTACTGTAATCGTTCGTTAAAGTTAACGTTAAGGTAAGGCCTCCTTCCACACAACCACAGATAAGTCTCTAAATGCAAACTAAAAGTTTGGAAGGAGCCCTTACCTTAACGTTAGCTTTAACGAGCGATTACGGTACCGCGAGTAATTCTGATAAAATCTTTGTTCGCGACGTCGCTTCCAAAGTTAGTTCATTAGCACCGTAGCGTGGTGGTGGGTAACTTTCCCTTCTATCACATCTCAAAACGAAGCTCAAACGTCGAAGAAAAGAGGAGTTTTGTGATTGGCGGTTTTGAAAATCCTTAATACCATTTTTCTCCGTTTTTGAATCAAAGAGGAAGAATGAAGCTAAGAAATCCTTGTCGTCTCACCCACCAAGCCTTGGGTTTCTATAATATATATATATATATATATATATGTATATATATATATATTATAATTAAAACTAAACCAATAAATATCTAACAACTCTCACATCGATCACTTCACTCCCATCTCAATGTAATTTAATAAAAATATCTACTCTCGTCGTAACTCAATTGACAGATAGAATTTTTGGCAACCCGAGTGATATATTTAACAAAACTGCCCAAAATTAAATTCTTCATAACCTAAATAAATTATTCTTCGACAAAAGATCCACTATACTTAATCTAATTTATATATCGACAAATAATTTTAATCGAGCATCAAAAGATATATTTGGGCATTAGACTCACAAAATATCAATAACTTGGCTAAAAAACCTCATAGTTCAATACCTAAATACAGCAAAAATTGTATAATTTAGGATTTAAAAACTATGGGTCTTACACATTCAAAAGGAAGTTTTTAGGCAAATACTTCACAATGAGTTCCAGGACTAAATTGGGTGATGATTTTCTGAAACTTCATCAGGGGAAAATGACAGTGGGCGAATATGCTGCTAAGTTTGAATCGTTATCGAGGCATTTCAGGTTTTTCCTTGAAGAGATTGATGAACCCTTCATGTGTCATCGTTTCCAAGATGGACTAAAGTATGAGATTCTAGACTCTGTCTTACCCTTGGGAATTCATTTCCAAGTGCTTGTGGAAAAATGTAGAGAAATGGAGGATATGAAAAATAAGAGGGCTAGCCAAGGAGGGAATTTTAATTCAAGAGGGCCTAGTCGGGTGAATTATCAGAACAAGGGAAAATAAGTTGCTAAACCTTATAATTGACCACAGAATAACAACGGGGGGCAGAATAGCCTAGTGAACCCAAACTTCATAAGACAATTGGGACAAGGGAATCAATGTTTCCGATGTGGGGAAGAGGGACATTATGCTAATGTTTGTACCTCTAAATGACGTACTTACCACAATTGCCAGAAGTCAGGGCACATTGCAAGGGATTGCACGGCTTCGAAGGTGGAACTAGTTGTGAATGTAGCTACGGCTACTCGTCCTACTGCTAGAGGATGCATTTATTGTGTGAGTGTTGAAGATGGGAATCCATCTAGCATTTTGATTCAATGTGATTGTGAGATTGCAGGTAACACTCTAACTGCACTTTTTGATTCGGGGGCAACCCATTCCTTTATTGCTATGGATTGCGTGAATCGTTTGAGGTTATATGTGTCTGCTTTACCTTTGGTTTGGTTGTTTTCGCACCTGCTAATTCTTTTACAATAATTTCTGCATGTTTACATTGTCAAATAACTATTTAGAATAGGAATTTCTTGGTTAATTTGATTTGTTTTCCTCTACAGATTCGAGTAAGGGAACGAGATATTCAGAAAACTGCTTTCAGAACCTGTTATGGACATTATGAATATCTTGTTATGCCGTACGGAGTTACCAATGCACTAGCAATTTTCATGGACTACATGAACAAAATCTTTAGTCCATTCCTTGATAAATTTGTTGTGGGGTTCATTGATGATATATTAATTTATTCCAGGACTGAAGAAGAGCATGGAGAACATTTAGGTCAAGTTCTTGAGATTTTATGCGAGAGGCAATTATATGCCAATCTGTCGAAGTGTGAGTTTTGGCTAGCAGAAGTGAATTTCTTAGGACATGTGATAACCAAGGAAGGATTCTTTGTAGATCCAGCTAAGATTGAGGTGGTTTTTGCTTGGAAATAGCCTCAGACTGTCATTGACATACGAAGCTTCGTAGGACTGGCAGGGTGCTACTACATGAGGTTTATTGAAGGTTTAGCTGAGATTGTAACTCCATTTACACAACTTACTAGAAAAGATCAACCGTTCGCATGGACAGAGAAGTGTGAGGAAAATTTTCAATTACTGAAGAGAAAATTGACGACCTCACCTGTATTGGTATTATCGCAATTAGAAGAACCCTATGAAGTTTATTGTGATGCGTCTCACCAAGGTTTGGGATGTGTTTTGATGCAACACAAGAAAGTTGTAGCTTACGCCTCAAGGAAATTGAAGATTCATGAGAGAAACTATCCTACTCATGATTTGCACCTTGCTGTTGTAGTTTTTGCATTGAAGATCTTGAGGCACTATTTATATGGATGCCTGTTCACAGTGTTCAATGACCATAAAAGTTTGAAATATTTGTTTGATCAGATGGAATTGAACATGCATTAGAGACGATGGATGGAGATTCTCAAGGATTTTGATTTCACACTATAATACCACCCTGGGAAGGCCAGTGTAGTGGCTGATGCGTTGAGTAGAAGAAGTGTATTGGTGTCTTCAACAATTATGGCTAGACAACAAGAGTTGTGGGAAGCTTTTAGAGACCTACACTTGAACGTAGAGTTTGCATCGAGAATTTTGTAATTCAGAATGATTAAGTTTTGAGTAGACTACTTGAAGACATTGCAAATTCTCAAGATGACGTCTTAATTCAAGAGAAGAGGAACCTAATAGTTCAAGGGAAGATAACTGAGTTTAAGATTGGACCAGATAATATTTTGAGATGTAATGGTAGGATTTGTGTACCAGAAATTGCATATATGAGGAAAACAATTTTAGAAGAGGCTCACAAGAGTAAATTGAGTATTCATCTTGGAGCAACAAAGATGTATTAGGATTTGAGGCAGAATTATTGGTGACCAGGAATGGAGAGATATGTAGCGGAGTATGTATCAACTTGTCTAACTTGTTAGAAAGCGAAGGTGGAACATCAGTGACCTGTTGGAATGTTGCAATCTTTAGATATACTTGAATGGAAGGGGACATCATTTCCATGGATTTTATAACTGGATTGCCGAAAACAGGAGAAAGAATGATTCTATATGGGTGATAATGGATCGACTGACTAAATCCGCACACTTTTTGCCAGTGGAGACCACCTATAAGGTAGATAAGCTAATAGAGATCTACATTGCTGAAATTGTGAGATTACACGAAGTACCATCGAGTATTGTATCAGATCGTGATCCAAAGTTCACATCACATTTTTGGGGAGCATTGCACGAAGCGTTGAAACGAAACTAAGATTGAGTTTAGCTTACCATCCACAAACGGAAGGACAGACTGAAAGGACAAATCAGTCCTTGGAAGATATATTGAGAGCACGTGTATTAGATGATAGAGGAATGGCACCATATGAGGCTTTATATGGGCGCAAGTGTCAAATGCTTGTGTTGGTATAAGGACAGTGAAAGTATGATTGTCGCACCGGAGATGGTACAACAGACTACAACTAAGGTAAAGAAGAGCAAGGAGAAAATGAAGACTTCACAAGATCTTCAAAAGAGTTATGCGGACAAGCGTCACAAACTTTTAGAATTAGAACAGGGTGACCATGTATTTCTAAGAGTCACGCCTACTACTGGAGTTGGTAGAACCTTGACATCGAAGAAATTGACTCCAAAATTCATTGGACCATATCATATTTATGCACGAATTGGGCGTGTTGCTTATTAGATTGCATTGCCTCCGATACTGTCGAATATTCATGTTGTGTTTCATGTGTCATAATTCAGGAAATATCTTGCATATCCATCTCTTGTGATCGAACCAGACACAATTCAACTGAAGGATAACTTGTCATTCGAGGTACCACCTGTAAGAATTGATGACAGGAAGTTTAAGTAATTGAGGACGGAGGATGTTTCGTTTGTCAAGGTGATTCGGAACCCAATTTTTGGAGATGCGACTTAGGAATTGGAGAGCAAGATGAGAGAACAGCACCCTGAGTTATTTATCGATGCTTAGTTTCGAGGACGAAACTAATTTTAGGGGGGTAGTAATGTAAGACCCATAGTTTTAAATTCTAGATTATGTATTTTAGTATATTTTGGTATTGAACTCTAAGACTTTTTAGCCAAGTTATTAATATTTTGTGAGTTTAATGCCCAAAAATATCTTTTGATGCTCCGATTAAATTTATTCGTCGATAAATAAATTAGATTAAGTACGGTGAATCTTTGTTGAAGAATAATTTATTTAGGTTACAAAGAATTCAATTCTGGGAAGTTTTGTTAAAAATATATCGGGTTGCTGAAAATTGTATATGTCAAATGGTTTGAGAGGTTATGGGTGAAATGTTAATTTTGATATATATATATATATATATATATATATATATATGTTTGGAGAGATAAGGAAAGGAAGGAAAAAGAAAGAAAGGAAAACAAAACCGGAAGAAAACGAAAACGTTTCCTCCCTGCCTTGCGAACCCATTCTCGTTCTTCCTCCTTCTTCATTTTAGTTTGCTTCCTTTTGCTTCAAGGAAAGAAACCCAAGGCTTGGTGGATAAGAAAACAAGGAATTCTCAACTTCATTCTTCTTCTCGGATTCGAATACGGTGTTGGTGATTTCAAAACCATCAAACACAAAACTCCATTTCTCTTCTAGATCTAAGCTTCATTTCGCGAAGAGATAGAAGGGAAAGTTGCTCACCTCCATGCTACGGTGCTAGTGAACTAATTTTGGAAGCGACATCGCGAGCGGAGATTTTACCGAAATTACTCGCGGTACCGTAATTGCTCGTTAAAGTTAACGTTAAGGTAAGGGCTCCTTCCAAACTTTTAGTTTGCATTTAGGGACTTATATGTGTTTAGGTGGAAAAGAAATTTGTTAGGGTTGAAGTGTAGATTTAGGGAAAATGAATTTAATGCTTTTCTGGGTGAAATTTTAGAGTTGGGTTTTTGGTGATATTGATGAGTGTTTTGTGGAAAATAAATTTAACTCATTTATGTGTGGTTTTGAGGAAATGAAATTGGATGTGTTTGAGTGGTGGGTTGTGATGATTTGTGTTTGACGTGTTCATAATTAATATTATAAATTTTGAGATGTGTTTGTGTGGATTTTGTGGAAAAATGAATTGATGTGATTTGGTGTGAATTGTAGATTGAATTTGAGAATATGTTTGAGTCTGCTCTATGTGAAATTTGAAAATCATTAGAGTTAAATGAGTATTAAAAATGGAGAATCTTTTAATATTTGCGTTTACTTAATGATTGTCGTGAAAATCGTTAGAGTTAAACGAGTATTAAAAATGGGGAATCTTTTAATATCTGCATTTACTTAATGATTGTCGTGGATACAATCATAGTATGCTCATGCATTAAATAGTACATGGCAACCGGATGGGCCATGGTGATAGTGGTGACTGCATGGGCCACGAGATAATTGCATGTGATTTGTTGGTTCGTCTTATCCTTGCGGGGATTGTCGCATTGTGTAAGGTATGCGATAGACTGCACATTTTTGGTAAGTCGTGCTGACCCGTGATAGGTGGCACCTCGGTCAATAGTACTTCGACATGGGATAGGCGGTACATTTACGATTTGCATTCTTAGTAAATCGTGCTAACCCGTTATAGGTAGCACCTCGGTAATTTAGTACTTTGGCATATACGCATTGCATTAGGGTGCTTAGCAAGCGAGTCGCATTTGATTCAAGATTATGATTGAGTGTTTAAATTCAAGTGGTTTTTGTGGTTGTGCTCTAATTGCTAAGTGTGAATTTTTTGGATTTGTGTATAAGAGAGATTGATTGCAAAACCTTTTCGAAACTCAATTTCTCATGGTGACTGTGCTATAATTGCTAAGTGTGAATGTTTTGGTTTTGTGTGTAAGTGTGATTGATCGTAAAACCTTTTTGAAACTCAAGTTGTCATGGTGATTGTGCTATAATTGCTAAGTTTGATTGTTTGGATTTGTGTGTAAGTGTTGATTGATTTCGAAACCCTTTTAAAAACTGAATTTTGTTGTTATTATGCAGTTTTCTGATGTTTATTTGAATATAAAAGGTTGTATTCGAATACAAACATCCATTTTTTGCTGTTAACTTATGTGTAGTTGAATACAGAAGGTTGTATTCGAATACATACATGTTTTTGCTGCTGACTTATGTGTATTCGAATACAGAAGGCTGTATTCGAATACAGACATACTGTTTTTGCTGTTGACTTATGAAACAGCCGTGTATTCGAATACAGAGATGCTGTATTGAAATACAACAGTGCAATTTTGTTAAAAACTTCATTTTTCAACTTTGTTTATGCATGTCTAGCATATGGAAACCCTTTCAAGGTGCATGCTAAGATGAAAGGTTATTTTGTGCATTTAAAAACATAAATGTTATGTGTTAATTGTTAATTTCTGTTGGTGACCCTTTACAACTATTGTGGAAATGTGGGCTTTGCCCTCAGATGAGAACCAGGATCTTCCCACCGATTAGTACCCTGTGATGGGAATGTAGTTGGACACACCTGAACGGAGTTGTGTCAGGAGGATCTTTCAAGGGGAGTGAAGATCATTCGGGATGTCTTTCTTTTTCGGTTGTGTTTATTTTAATTTGCAAGACTGTACCTATACCAATATTGTTAGCTTGACATTTTATTTTGATGGGTTCCATGTACCACTTTTAGATGTGATGTGGGGAGTTAAAATTCTTGGGGGAGTATTTTTGTACAGGTGTCTGCCGAGAATACTCTAGTGATATGAGCTATATCTGATAGGCCTCATAGCCCCGGTCTATTTTGATGTTCGAATACTTTGGATTTTGATTTCGAAAACTATTCCGCTGCTTGTAAAATATTTGTTGACTTTGTCGTTAGATTACGACTTAAATATTTATCCAAAAATATTTCCTTCTTTATTTCTTTGTTTTTATGAATTTGTTTTGAAAAAAAAAAAATACACTCCCGCTGTTAAAAATTGGGATGTTACAGAAAGGGTGCTTAAATCTAGAAGAGAAAGGAAGGTTTGTGTCTTTTTTTTCCACCAACAATTGTGTTTTTTTGAAACAAAAGAAAGAAAAAAGAAGAAAGGCGATTAGGAGGGAGAAGGCGGGGAGTTGAAAGGAAATGTTTTTGTTTTCCTTTCCTTCTTCTTTTCATCCAAATATATATTATAATTAAAACCAACAAAACAAATATCAAATTTTATAGATATTTTTAAAAAAACAGCATTACACATCACTTCTCAAGTTACTTTTTGAAAAAATATCTACTCTAGTCGTAAATCAATTGACATATGCATTTTTTTTAGCAACAAGAGACATTTTTAAGAAAATCAGCTCAATATTAAATTTTTCGTAACTTTAATAAAATATATTTTTGATATTTAATTCCCAAAATAAAATTCAATTGGGCTAAATGCCTAAGCAATTTAACACAAAATACCCTAAAATCGCATAAATTAGAGTTAGAAAATTAAGGGTCTTACATTACTACCCTCCTAAAAGAAGTTTTGTCCTCGAAACTTAAGGTAAGAATAATAACCATATTAGGTTTGCATCATGCCTCCGTGAAGAAAGTGTCGTCTATCCCTTTTCATAGGATGCGAAATAACATTACGCGCTATCATAGTCGGTAACACTCGCCCGTTCCATTCAACATGATTTTCTCTACTATCAACAAGAGATAAAGGTTGATCAGTTCCTCAATTTGTTAATAAGTAGCCAACAACCATGATGGTGGCTTAGACTATCTTAACCGAACTATAATAGCACTTTTTGCGACTTGCACTTAAGGTTATTCTAATGTACAAGCGCTCAAACAATCTTAGCATACTCCTTGAAAGGGTTTTCATATGTCAAAAATGCATAAACAAAGTAAAAAATGAAGTTTTTAACAAAACTACATTGTCGTATTCGAATATACCAATTATGAACACATAAGTCACGCCAAATTAATCTCCACAAATTCACACCTTAGTCACACATCAAACATTCTTAACATCAATTATGAACACATAATTACATCGAAACATAATCAACCCAAATTCACACCTCAAAGAAATTACGGCACAATAACAAAAACCAATCGAGTATGTATATACAATCATCATAGTATGTCAAACATGACTCATGTACCAAGCACTCTAATACAATGCGTATATGCAAAACTGCATGATTTAGGAATACCAACCAAAACCCTCCTCGAAGGGGCGTAAATCATAATTATAGCGCCTATCACATACCTGTACTAATTAACGAGGTGCCACATATCATGAGTCAGCACGATTTACTAAAAAGCGTAATTCGTATATATACCGCCTATCACAGATCAATACTATTTACCGAGGTGCCACCTATCACGGGCCAACATGATTTACTAAAAAACGTAAATCGTAAATGTACTGCCTATCACATACCAGTACTATTTACTGAGGTGCCACCTATCACGGGTTAGCACGATTTACTAAAAAGAGTAAATTGTAAATGTACCGCCTATCACAGATCAATACTGTATACCGATGTGTCACCTATCACGGGTCAACACGATTTACAAAAATGTGCATTCTATCACGAACCTACACGACGCGACACAAGGATAAGATGAACCAACAAGTCACATGGCATCATCTCGTGGCCCATCACGGTCACCACTATCACCATGGCCTCATCGCAGTCACCATGTACTGTGAAATCCATGAGCATACTCTAACTTTTTTCACCATAATCATTAAGTAAATACAACTATTAAAATATTCCCCATTTTTAATACTCATTTAACACTAACGATTTTTCAAACTTATCATAGAGTATATTCACAACAGATTTTCCGCAATAAAATTCGTAACCCACATATTATCAGTTATGAATACACAATCACATCAAAACTTAATCACCACGACAACTTTAATATATCGGAGTACTCCCCACCACTAACTCGGTGCGAACGGTCCCAATTTCTTTTCGAGATTCAAGGAGCTAATTACATATACATAAATTTTTATAACAATTTGTTCATAATAAAATTAATCCAACCACAACAAAATTCCCAAAATTAATTCTTTCTCAAACACCAAACGTTTTAAACCAAGTAGTTTATATCATTTAGTTAAAACTAAATAAAAAAAATATTGTCCAAATCTCACATACACACACTCGACTATTAAAGCACCGAAATTTTTGTGTAAATAAAATACTCTAAAATGTTTTCTTTTTAAACTCAGTTCAAGTGTAATTGAAAGATTAACATTTTAAACCATAACCATTTTTAATTTCAATCAATCTTTTTGCTCAAACTCATTAACTTCGTTAAATTTTGAACTTTTTCACAACTTTAAAAACTCTAAATTTTTTGGTAAAATTTCAACTTCAGTTCAAACTCATTTATTTGAAAATAACTCATTACGTAACTCAAACACATCAAATTTAATTACCGCCAATTCACACTAAAATCAATCAATTCAATTCCACAACACACATATAGCACCTCAATTACATTTTAACAATTCAAACATAAATCACCCAATTTCAAAACTCCTAATTTTTACACGTAAACCACCAAATTTCATCTTCACAACACACACAAATCACATTAAAATCATTTTTCACAATCTCACACACAAATCTCACAAATTTCCACCTCCACAAATACACATATAAAGTCCTATATGCAATCTAAAAGTTTGGAAGGAGCCCTCTACAGCAGGTATTTGGCTTAAATTAGAATCTTTATACATGACAAAAGCATTAGTGAATCATTTGTACTTAAAACACAAAATGATATACTTTCAAGATGCAACCTTAGAGGTCAATTGAAAAACATAAGGATGAGTTTAATATGATTGTGTTAGATCTTGAAAATATTGATATAAAATTTGATGATGAGGATCATACCCTATTGTTGATAAATTCATTACCAAGCTCTCTTGAAAATATGTGTGATACACTTCTTTACGGTAGAGATTCTTTGTTATTAGAAGAAGTACAAGTTGCACTAATCTCCAAAGAATTGAAGAGAAGTCGGATGGGAAAGAAGAATGCAGTGTTGAGGGATTGTTTGTCAAGGTTAAGGAAAGGAAGAAGAATAAAAAACATAAGAATAAGTTTAGGAATAAAGAAAAGGACAAGTCTAAAATGAGATCTTTCATATGCAAGAAAGAGGGGTATTTCAAGAAAGAATACCTATATTCGAAAGGAAAGAAAGGATCAAATAGTGATGATGATAATGGAAATGCATCTATAGCTTCTAAAGAATATGAAAGCTTAGAAGTTCTTATGGCTAATTCAACTAAAAAAATGGATGATGACTGAGTGCTTGACTCAGGATGCTCATTTCACATGACCTCAAATAGAGATTGATTTCTTGACTATAAAGAAATTAATGGAGGCAAGGTGATTATGGGGAACAAATCAACCTGCAAGGTAGTTGTAGTTGGTTCAATCAAGCTGAAGATGGAACCATGAAGATTTTGTCAAAGGTAAGACATGTTCTAGAGCTGAAGAGGAACTTAATTTCTTTAGGAATGCTGGAAAAGCTAACTGTTCATACAAAACAGAGAAAGACACTATAAAAGTCATAAAAGGATCATTGGTAAGCATGAAAGGAACAAGGAATCATGATATCTACCTTATAAATGGTCAAGAAGTAATTGGAATGGCAACAATGGCAGTACAAGCATCAAGCAAAGCCAGCCTATGGCATCAAAGACTGGGACATGGTAGTCTAAAGGGAATGCAAGTTTTGGACAAACAAGGCATGCTAGGTGGGGACAAGATTAGTGATCTTGAGTTTTGTGAGAATTTTGTGTATGGAAGGGTGCATAGGGTCAAGTTCTCTACAGGGAAACATTATATAAAAGGAATTATAGAATATGTTCACAGTGATCTATGGAGGCCTACAAGGATTGCTTCACATGGAGGTAACGAGTATTTCTTTATGATTATAGTAGAAAAGTATGGATTTACTTGTGGAAAAGTAAAGATGAAGCATTTAAAACCTTTAAAGATTGGAAGTCTATGGTTGAAAATATGACTAAAGAAAAGGATTGAAACTCTAAGGACAGATAATTTTCTTGGAGTCTATAGTGAGGAATTCACTAGTTTTTGCAAAGCTCATGGTGTTAAAAGACATAAGACTGTAAGGAGCACACCTCAACAAAATGGACTAGCTTAAAGGATGAATATAAACTTGTTTGAAAGAATGAGATGCATTCTGTCAAATGCAGGTATGCCTACATAGTTTTAAGGATAAGTTGTCCATACAACATGTTATTTAATAAACTTGAGTCTCTCTACTGCAATTGAACTCAAAACCCCTCAAGAGATGTGGACATGGCATGCTGCAAACTCCTATCATCTAAAGTATTTGGATGTGCTGCATACTGATGTAGCTAAATATCACTAGAAGGGGGGTTGAATAGGGATTTTGCTGTTTAAATATAATTTTCAAGTGTTTTGAAAACTATCCTCTTGCAGAGAATGGCAAGCCCAAGGATGGGTTTTTCAAAACCTTCATATTTAAGCAGACCTAAAGAGTGAGAGAGAAATATAAGATTGACACACACATTTTTTTTCTGGTTCACCCAATGAAGGCTATGTCCAATCCTCACACTCTTGTGAGATTTCACTAATGTTCAAACAGATCAATCTCTCATAGAGGATGATTACAACTTGTGTATTCTTAAGCTTCACCAAGCTTACAATTAGATTTCAAATATTTCCAAGTGTATTTGACGTGGAAATTACAATATGATATGAGAGTGATTGATTCTAAATACTTTCCCAAAGTATTTACAAAGATCAAATGTAGGATTGTTGAAAGTATGAAGAGATGATGGATGTTGCTTCTTGAAAGCATTAAGATCCTTGATCTTTTTAATGCAATGTGGTTGTGTGTTTGATGAAGAAGGGCTTGCTGCATTTTATAAAGGTCTTATGATGTTCATTTCATATGCCAAGCTTTTTATGACCGTTGGAAAATCCATTCAAAAATGCCAAGGTCTTTTCTTATAATTACAAAACTGTCATCCAGCTATCCTTGGACAGATGCAGTCCATCCTTAAGTACGAAGTTGTAGATTTTCGGGGTACTTGGGGCATGTGATGTTATTTCTCTTTCCTTTATTTAAGGCTTGTAAGACCATGTGATGTCTTTTTCGTTCTCCTTTCTTAAAGGCTTTGTAAAGGCTTCACGTGTGAAGTCCTTTTCTCTTTCCTTTCTTTAAGACATGTGAACACTTTATTTTTAGCTTGTTTTTTGTTGCCTTTTTGAAGATTGATTTTATAATGTTTTTAATTCACACAAGAGTGATCTTATAGTTCTGCTTGTAGCCTTTGCACATGATATGATGGGTTGCTTTCAAAAGTGTTGGGAATCTTTTCAAGATGTTGACTATAGACCCATCCTAGTGTAATCCTTCTTTGTACCTTTCTTTTGCCATCTTACTCGTTTTGTTCAAAAGCTTTTCTTTATTCATTCTTTAATAGTGTTTTGCCTTTGTTTAATGAATTAAACAATTGATTCTTTAATACTGTTTTTCCTTTGTTTAATGAATAAAAATAATTCATTTCAGCGAGGATGAGTATTCTGCAGATTCATCTACTCGCGAGGCCATCCTCGGCATTTTCCATCCTCCAGATTTAACTCAGAATTTTCTAATAACCTGTTATTAACCTCAAAAGCACAAATTAATTTTGGTCTATGAATACACTCAAAAGCACAAATTAGTTATTAACCTCAATCATAATCTTTTAATTAATTTTGTTATCATTAAAACCATTTGAGAGAGATTTTGTCTCATCAATCTCCCCCTTTTTTATGATGAAAAAATTCTTTAGATTATGATTTTTATTATATGTAAGGAAGAAATAATTAAACTCCCCCTCAATAGTACAAGTGATAATTTTGAAAAAATTTCCCTTTTAACATTCAAGTAAAAGCAATTTTTTTTTGAAATTATGCAATATTGAGGTAAGTAGAGCTTTCATTAAAACTAACACATAATTGATTAAATAAGTTCCAACAACTTAAACAATATAACATAGGTTCATGAGTTCAAACATAATATCAAAGAGTTAACACAAGCAAACAACCAACATATGACAAAAAAGTTTCCCATAATCTGACACCCCCTGAATTAAATCAGCAACAAAAAGTAGGAAAATTAAAACAGAGTCACTCAGCGGAAGAGGATTCTTCAGATGATGATGATGAAGAGTTTGGGACAAAAGATGATTGGGCCGGTAGCACATAAGCGCGGTCATCAGTAGCAGCAGGCGAACCCAAATATTTTGTAGCAGCAGACGAACCCAAATATTATGTTTTGGAAGTGAGAAAATTTAACTAACAATTTCTTTTGGTCCTTCCTAATTGTCGTTAGTAGATTTAATAGCTTGTTGTTCACAATTTCTTTTGGTCCATGAAGCTGTTTGTGAAGCAGATTTCTTTTTCTTTGAGGTGGGGGTTTGTTTAGGCAGATCAATGCACATTGGACAAGATGAGTTATTAAACTAAACACTTTGTTCATCACCAAGAGGTACTTTAAAAAACTTAAAGACTTTGGACAAGATGATCCTGTAGGGAGCTGATCGACCCACAACAGCAGCATTCAACATGTAGCTAAAAATTATATTACCCAAATGAAGGGGTGTTCTAGTCATCAGGTGATGAATATTCAGAATATCAAGTTCGGTTACCTTTTCAAAACTCCCAGCTCGAGGCACTATCGACTGAACACAAATTTTGTCACGAATCCGACACATAGGAGGAAGGTTTGAAGCCATGAGAGGCTTAGGAGGATTTATCAAAATGTTCTAAAGGATAGAAGTTTGGGTGATTGTATATTGTGCGTACCATGTGTTCAGCAAAGCAGTGAGCTCCAGCATCCTGTAGGTCAAGGATTTGGCATAAGGTAGTGGGATTTATTTCCAAGTGTACTCCTTTTAGTACGAAGCTGAAACTAGAGCTTCCTTTATAGCCATTACACGCAGCATAGAACACATTTACGAGGCGTGGGTATTGAGGTTCATTTATTCGAAAGAAGGAAGTCCATCCTAACTGATCAAATACTTCTTCAATGTTAAAACCATCGCGTTTCTTGTCATCCATGTCAATGAGCTTTCCATTGACCACATATTTATTGTGCCACTTTGAGATAAAGTTTGTCTCCAAATCTGGAGAATCAAATAGAGGAACAGTAGAGGAAGTTTTGGATGATGATGAATGGGATTTTTTGGAAGTAGGTTTACACTGTTTAGTTGATTGAGTTTTTGACCTTTTTGGAGTGGAAGGTTTAGAAGAAGATTTAGGGATATATGCATCGATTTTTTCTTTTGAATCATCTAAGTCGACCACATGAACATTGAGGTCCTGAGGAACCCTTTTCTTTGAAGAGACAACCCCAGAAAAATTTCTGGAGGATCTTATAATCGAAGCAGAAGTAGTGGGTTTTGAAGAGGAGAGGTTTTTGGATTTTTGAGAAGGAGGTTGAGGAGGTACCCGAGGAGGAGAGGCAGCAATGTTACTTATTCCATTGCCAGCAGACTCAGAGCTTGAATAATTTTTTGAATTTGTTTCAAGATCAAGAGATGAAATTTTTCGCTTGGTTGTATGTTTAATGCGTGCCATTTTTGCCAAGAGGATGAGAAAATTGTTTTTGGAAGGGATGGTTTGTCAAAACTGAAAGAGGTGTCTGAAGTTCATGGTGAAGAAAGAGAAAGGAAACTGATTAATTGAGAGAGAGAAAGAAGGCTGATTGCATGGAATAGAGAGAAAGAAATTAAAAGGAGAGAAGGTAAAACAATAAAAGCGAGAGAGAGAGAGAAAAATTTAATGCGTGAGAGAGAGAGAGAGAAAGGAAGAGAAATAACCGTTGAGGTGTGTAGGTTGTGTGAAACAAGAACTATTGCACTTAATGTAGTCTGCGCATTTAATGTGAAATGGGAAGTATGCAAAGCGTGCCATCCATTTGACCAATGGAAAATAAGGAGCACGCGAATGCCTTGAATGACTTGTCAAGAGAGGATTTCACCAAAAAGTACATTGAGTCTTTTGTTGGTTTTCCTATCCTCTGATTTTTAGACTTTATTTGAGGGATCATATTTGATATTATTTTGATTCAAATAAAATTAAAAACAATAAAGATGAAAATAAAAATAAAAATAAAATAGAGAAAAACATAATTAAAATATTTAAATAACTTTGGAAAAATTTATGATGGAGAGTTCTACTAAGATATTTAAACCGATCCTCTTGGAAAGGTTTGGTAAAAATATCAGCCAATTGATTTTCAATGTCAATGAAAATTAATTCTATATCCCCCTTTTGAACATGATCTCTTATAAAATGATGTTTAATTTTAATATGCTTAGATCTTGAATGTTGAATGGGATTTTTATAAAGATTAATGGCACTTGTATTATCACAGAGGATGGGAATTTTAGCATACCTTAAGGAGTAATCCTCTAGTTCATTCTTTATCCACAATAATTGTGAGCAGTATTGAGCAGCTGATATGTATTCAGCCTCTGTAGTTGAAAGAGCAATGCTACTTTATTTTTTGCATGACCAACTTATTAGAGATTTACCCTGAAGTTGGCAAGCTCCACTAGTACTCATCCTTTCAACTTTATCTCCCGCATATTCGGCATCACAATAAGCTGTGAGGTCAAGATTTAAACATTTCTTGTACCAAATTCTCAGATTGATCGTGCCTACAAGATATCTAAAAATCCTTTTTACTGCAGTAAGATGAAATTCTGTAGAAGAGGGTTGAAATCTTGCACAAGGATTCAATCATCCCTCTATACTCTTTTTAAGATATTGGGGTTCCTTCATCATCTTTGTGGAGTATGGAGGATAGGTGCATTAGA
This sequence comes from Cicer judaicum, assembly GCA_037974835.1. NCBI lineage: Eukaryota > Viridiplantae > Streptophyta > Magnoliopsida > Fabales > Fabaceae > Cicer > Cicer judaicum. Next base: position 3,990,482 of record JBBPBS010000235.1, on the reverse strand, counting down.
GTTCCCATACTCTTGGCTGAACTCATGTTGTATTTGTTAAGTAAATCCTTGGTGTATTTTTCTTGAGATATAAAAATGCTATCCTTTCGTTGTTTAATTTGCAACCCAAAGAAGAATTTTAATTCTCCCATCATACTCATCTCAAACTCACTTTGCATGAGGTTGGAGAAATCTTTACACATATTTTCATTTGTGGACCCGAAGATTATTTCATCGACATATATTTGAACAATCAATAAATCTTTCTCAAGTGTCTTCTTGAAAAAAGTAGTATCAATTTTTCCTCTAATAAATCCATTTTCTTTTAGAGAAGAACTTAACCTCTCATATCAAGCTCGAGGAGCTTGCTTTAAACCATAAAGAGCCTTTGAGATTTTTAACACATTGTTCAGCCTCTTCTCATCCTCAAATCCAGGAGGTTGACGAATATACACTTCTTCATTTATGAACCCATTCAAAAAGGCACTTTTGACATCCATTGGAAATAGTTTTATGCCTTTATGAGTAGTAAAAGGTAAGAGGATTCTTATTGCTTAAAGTCTTGCTACTGGTGCAAATGTTTCATCATAATCAATTCCTTCTTGTTGATTGTACCCTTGTGCCACTAATCTTGCTTTATTTCTAATGACCTCTCCATCCTCATTTAGTTTATTTCTAAATATCCATTTAGTTCCAATAATGGAGTTGTCTGAGGTTGGGGTACAAGATTCCATACCTTGTTTCTTTCAAACTGTGGGAGCTCTTCCATCATAGCTTCAACCCATGATTTGTCACCAATAGCTTGATCAATCATTTTGGGCTCAACTTGTGATATCATGGCCATGTTGGTAGTGTTTTCCCTTAGAGAATTTCTGGTTCTAACACCATCTTCAGTATTCCCAAAGATTAGATCTGGAGGATGATGTGTGAATGTTTTCCATCCTCTTAGAGGTTGTTGAGAGGTTGGGTCAGACTCATCCTCTTCGAGAGGACCGGGTACTCTAGAGGATGAAAGTTCATCTTCTTCATTTTTATCCATTTTTTCTAAACACAAGTCATTAAACTCATCAAAAATAAAATGCATGGATTCCTCCACAGTTTGAGTCCTAAGATTATATATTCTATAACCTTTTGACGTTGTGGAGTATCTTAGAAAAATATCTTTATCAGATTTTGGATCAAACTTTTCCAAATTTTCTCTATTATTTAGAATGTAGCAATAACACCCAAATATGTGAAAATAAGAAATATTTGGTTTTCTCCCTTTCCATAATTCGTTTGGTTTTGTTTAAAAATTTTCTAAAGGATGCACGATTAGAAACAATACAAGCAATGTTGATGGCTTCGGCCCAAAAGTACTTTTCAATGTTGACTTCATTTAAAATAGTTCTAGTCATTTCTTGTAAAGTTCTATTTTTCCTTTCAACAACCCCATTTTGTTGGGGAGTTCTTGGGCAAGAAAATTTGTGAGAAATACCATTTTCTTCACAAATATTTTTAAATGATTCATTTTCAAATTTATCTCCATGGTCACTTCTCATCGAAACAATTTTTGATCCTTTTTTATTTTGAATCTTTTTGCACAAATGGTGGAATGCCTCAAAACCTTCATCTTTGTGCTTTAAAAATAAAACCCAGGTAAAATGAGAGAAATCATCAACAATTACAAAACTATATCTTTTTCCACTAAGACTTGGAGTTTTGATAGGACCAAAAAGGTCAATGTGAATAAGTTCAAGAAGATGATTTGTTGAAACAATGTTTTTAGAGTGAAAACTACTTTCAACTTGTTTTCCTTTGACACAGGCTTCACATACTTTGTCTTTTTCAAAATTAATTTTGGAAAGACCTTTTACTAATTCTAATTTTTCTAATTTAGAAATAGTGTTTAAGCTTGTGTGACCAGCTCAGTTGTTCCAAAACCATTTATCTTTTTCAATGGAAACAAAATAAGATTCAGTAGGTAACTCATCCAGATAAAGTTCATCTAAATTCTTTTTTCTAAAACCGAAAAACAAAACTCTACCCGAGGATGAGTGTTTAACCTCGCATAGAGTAGGCTTAAAAATAACTTCAAAACCACTATCACATAATTGACAAATGCTTAGAAAGTTATGTTTTAAGCCATTAACATACTGAACATTTTCAATTTTTGCAGAATTATTCTTACCAATAATACATGTTCCTTTTATTTGAGCTTTATCATCATTACCAAATGTGACTGATCCTCCATCCTTTATCTCTAATGACATAAAGCATTGCTTATCCCCTATCATATATGCCTTGAGCAACCACTGTCCAAGTACCAAGGCTTTCTTTTGTTGATCAGAGGATGAACCTGTGTTAGAGTTTAAGAGTGACTTAGGTACCCACATGGCATTGGGTCCTTGTTGGTTAGTTTTTCCTCTTGTGAGGATTTTCTTTTTGTGATAACAAATAGAATCATGGTGCCCAAGTTTACCACAGAATGAACATGCTTTCTTTATATTGTTAGTTTTCTTCTTAGCATGACAGATTTTGAAAGTATGCCCAAATTTTTTACAAAAAGTGCATTTTGGCCTATCCTCTTGTTTTTTAGGCAAGAAAAATTTTTCATACAATTTTTGTTTTTGAGAAATTTTAAAACCAATACCAGCCTTGTCAAATATTCCAAATTGAGATCCCATTATCTTTTGAAATGTTTCGGTAGATTTGACAAAGTTGGAAATGTCATTTTTTAGTTCTTTAATTAACTTCTATTTTCAAAATTTCCTTTTCTATGTCCTCTTCTGGAGGATGACGTTTGACAATCTTTTTATTTAAAAGTGCTTGCTGCTCAGATAATTTTTCATGAGATAACTACATATCTAGAATGACTTTTTTCATATTTCTCATTCTTGGCTTGAAGTTCCTCATTGAGTTTCTTTATTTCATAAAGTTGATTTTTGAGAAAACCACATTTATGAGATAAAGTATTTGAGTCATTTAGAAGATTGTCAAATTCAATTTCTAACTGTTCACAAGAAGGACATAGTTCTGAAATGTTTACCTTTTCTGTTTCTCACTTTGCCATGAGACAGAGGTTGGCCTCTTCTCTCTTTTCTTGCTCAGAGGATGACTCATCACTGTCATCCCAAGTAATCATCATGGATTTGTTTTTGTAGGGAAATCTTTTCGAGTTTATTTTGTTGAGAGGACACTCAGTTTTGTAGTGTCCCATCTTATTGCATCCAAAATAACTGATCTGACTTTTGTCAGTTTTTTCTTTTGGAAGAGATCCTCTATTATGTCCTCTTCTGTTTATCATCCTCTAAATTCTTCTGGAAATCGGAGCTAGTTCATCCTCATCCTCGAATAGAGGATACTCAACATTTTCCTTCTTTATGACATCTTCATTCTTCTTGGAGGATGAGCTTTCTATTTGGTTAGTTTTTAGAGCAATCATTCTTCCCTTTTTGCTTGGTTTGTCTGCCGGCAACAATGGTTCATGAGCTCTTAGAATTCCAAATAAATCTTCTAATTTCATGTTGGGCAAGTCTCTTGCTTCTGTAATGGCAGTTACCATTGGCCTCCATTCTTTTGGTAAACTTCTTAGGATTTTTCTTATCCTTTCTTGAACGGAGTATACCTTTCCAAGAGATCTCAAGTTATTTAATATGATTGTTAACCTTGAGAATATTTCATCAATAGTTCCATCCTCCTTCATTTTGAATAGTTCGAAATCTCTTACTCCCATGTCAATCCTTGCTTCTTTTACGTGAATTGATCATTCATGATGAATCCTTAGTGTTTTTGCACTCTTCAACTCTGTCATACTCTTCCCTACTCAAAGCACACGTTAGAAATAAATGAGCTTAGAGTGTAGGAGTACCTTTTCATTTTTATCTATCGTCCACTGTGCTTGAGGCTTCTCATCGGAGGTTGCATCTGTGTTGTTGTTTCTGATGACGTGATCCCCATTTTCCACCATATACCACATGTTGTTGTCTTGTGATATGAGAAATAGTCTCATCTTACCTTTCCAGTGGTAGTAATATGTGCAATCAAAATAGGGAGGACGGCTGGATGATCCTCCATTAGGAATATACTTAGCTTTAGACATTTTTCTTTTGGATCTTTTTCTCTTACACTGTTAGGTGTATTTTTCTAGAGAACCTTGCTATGATGCCAATTGATGTAGCTAAATATCACTAGAAGGGGGGTTCGAATAGGGTTTTGCTGTTTAAATATAATTTTCAAGTGTTTTGAAAACTATCCTCTTGCAGAGGATGGCAAGCCCGAGGATGGGTTTTTCAAAACCTTCATATTTGAGCAAACCTAAAGAGAGAGAGAGAAATATGAGATTGACACACACAGTTTTTATACTGGTTCACCCAATGAAGGCTATGTCCAGTCCTCACACTCTTGTGAGATTTCACTAATGTTTAAATATAATTTTCAAGTGTTTTGAAAACTATCCTCTTACAGAGGATGGCAAGCCCGAGGATGGGTTTTTCAAAACCTTCATATTTGAGCAAACCTAAAGAGAGAGAGAGAAATATGAGATTGACACACACAGTTTTTATACTGGTTCACCCAATGAAGGCTACGTCCAGTCCTCACACTCTTGTGAGATTTCACTAATGTTCAAAAATAGCAACCTCTCACATAGGATTATTACAACTTGTGTATTCTTAAGCTTCACCAAGCTTACAATCAAATTTCAAATATTTACAAGTGTATCTCACGTGCAAATTACAATATGATATGAGAGTGATTGATTCTAAATACTTTATCAAAGGATTGACAAAGATCTAATGTAGGATTGTAGAAAGTATGAAGAGAGGATGAATGTTGCTTCTTGAAAGCTTTAAGATCCTTGATCTTTTTAATGCAATATTGTTGTATGTTTGATGAAGAAGAGCTTGCTGCCTTTTATAAAGGTCTTATGATGTTCATTTCATATGCCAAGCTTTTTATGATCGTTGAAAAATCCATTAAAAAATGCCAAGGTCTTTCCTTATAATTACAAAACTGTAATCCAGCTGTCCTTGGATAGATGCAGTCCATCCTCAAGTACGAAGTTGCAGATTTTCTTGGTACTTGGTTGTGCTGCCATTTTCTCTTTCCTTTCTTTAAGGCTTGTAAGACCATGTGATGTCTTTTTCATTCTCCTTTCTTCAAGGCTTTGTAAAGGCTTCACGTGTGAAGTCCTTTTCTCTCTCCTTTCTTTAATACATGTTAACACTTTATTTTTATCTTATTTGTTGTTGCCTTTTTGAAGATTGATTTTATAATGTTTTTAATTCACACAAGAGTGATCTTTCAGGTCTTCTTGTAGCCTTTGCACATGATATGATGGGTTGCTTTCAAAGGTGTTGGGATGCTTTTCAAGATGTTGACTATAGACCCATCCTAGTGTAATCCTTCCTCATACCTTTCTTTTGCCTTCTTACTCCTTTTCTTCAAAAGCTTTTCTTTATTCATTCTTTAATAGTGTTTTGCCTTTGTTTAATGAATTAAACAATTCATTCTTTAATATTGTTCTGCCTTTGTTTAATGAATAGAAATAATTCATTTTAGCGAGGATGAGTATTCTGCAGATCTACATATTCATCAACTCGCGAGGCCATCCTCGACATTTTCTATCCTCCAGATTTAACTCAGAATTTTCTTCTTTTTGCCTTAATGACTAATAACTTTTTTTCTTATATGAATACACTCAATAACACAGATTAGTCACTAACCTCAATCATAATCTTTTAATTAATTTTTTTATCATTAAAACCATTTGAGAGAGATTTTGTCTCAACACATACTACCATGTAAATGAAGGGAAGCTAGTCCCTCGAGCCCAGAAAGGGTATTTTGTTGGATATTCAAGTGGTGTAAAAGGTTATAGAATATGTTGTCTTGAAAGTAGGAAATGTATCATCAGCAGGGATGTTATGTTACATGAAGTTGAGTTATACAAGTCTGTAAACAATTCTGCAAATAAAGGCGCCCATCAAATTGAACATGAGAGGTTTCATCTTGAGGTGGAGAAAGCTGGAGAGAAATGGAGAACGTTGTTGGAACAATAGTAGACTCAACAAGACAAAACTGAGTGGTTTGATCTTGAGGTGGAGAAAGTTGCAGAAAAACGGAGAATATTCTTGACTTCAGCCACAGAAAAGGAGAAAAGTCAACAGAAGTCAAGAACGCTTTTGACTTCATAACAACAACAACCTCAGCAAGACAAGATTGATGAAAACCCAACAGAGCATGTTATGTTTCCATAGCAAGAATCAGATGATTATAACCTCATTAGGGACAGAGAAAGAAAGACATCAAAACCTACCCAAAGATATGGCTATGCAGACATAATCAGCAATACATTATATGATGCTCTTGGCTGGACTTCCTTCTTACAAATTTCTGAATCTTACTACCCAGAAGTTGTCCATGCATTCTATTGCAATGCCAAGTTGCTGACAAATCTCTACTCATCTCTAAGATTAAGGGCGTGGAAATCAAACTGACTCCAGACATTCTGGCCTCTATTCTTCAGCTTCCCATAGAAGGTCCCTATGTCTTTGGTGACCATTGGTACTCAGCCTTAAATCTTCGCAAGACTGAAGTCTTATCTGATCTATTTGAAGAAGACACCACCTATTATTTGTCCACCTATCTTAAGCCCCTTCCTAAAGTGTTTAATAACATGTGCCAACATACTCTGATTCCTCACTGTGGAAGTCATGAGTATGTCTCTGATAATGATGCATTGCTAATCCATCATCTACTCAACAGCAAGAGAATAAATTTTCCCTATGTAATTCTCCAACACAAGATTTGTGCAGCCACCAAGGATTACAGAAAAAATACTGTACCTTATGCCATGGTCCTTACCAAGGTATTCAGGCATTTTGGTGTCTCTCTTGCATTTGAAACCTCCATGATCAAAATCTCAAAGTTTTCCACAAAAAATCTCTCTCACCTGCGCAACACCTCCTCTACTCCAACTCCTACTCCTCTATCATCTTTTCCCACTTCATTGAAACGCAAACGCTCGGCAGGATGATGCCCTACTACCAGCCCTTTCCCTTTCCCATCACATCCGATTAACCCTGCAGAAAACACAGAAAAAATCACCACCACAGAACATTCTTTACCAAATCCAGAATGTTATGCACCACTACCTGAACCATCTTCACCACTTCTTGAACCTTCTCCACCACCTCCAGAACGTTCTCCAGAAAACTATCCAACTCCTTCAAATACCTTTCCTCAAACATCCACTCTCCCATCCTAAGTTGTTCCCTCTCTTTCTCAAACATTTCCCTCAGCTACTCACGATTTTGGTAACTTCTTGTCTAATCCACTTTTATCTACCATGTCTCCACTTTTTTGTCTCCCCTCAAAAGACCAGCTCCTCCATTTTTGGCTTTAGTCAGTTTTTAAACTTTCCAGCATATGTTCGTCCTTCTAACACATCTATTGGTCCCCTACCCTCTGTCTCATCCTCCTTTGCCTCTTTTCCGTCCATCTCTCCAACACCTATTCCATCCAACACTATTGTTGCTACCACCTCTCAGCCTTCTACTCACCTTCACTCTTCTCCTCCCTTAACTAAACCCTCCAACTCTGACATAATGGCTACACTTCAGGTCATCATAGCATGACAGGTTCAGCACGATCAAGAAACTGCTGTGTTAAGAACTTGGTTGGATGACCATCTTGCTCCCAAACTGGAAATTCCACTTCCACCTCCTCATTAGATTCCTCCTCCTTCTCAAGTCCCTCATTCGGGAAAGTCCTCCTCTTCAGAAGGATCTTCTCCCTCTTTAGCTTCTTAGTTTCTTTTCTGTTGTCTTTTTGAATGACAAGGGGGGAAAATTAAGTTAGTTTTTAAATCTGAATTGATTATGTAATTCTGTTTATAATCTTGTACCTTTGTTCTTAATATTAATGAAAAACTAGTTTATGACATATAAAGTTTTTAAATTTTGTAAAATTAAATACTGCACAAATTGAGGGGGAGTCTCTAAAACTCCTTCACATACTTCATATTAGAATCAGAATTAAAATCCAAATTAACATGTTTGTCATCATCAAAAAGGGGAAGATTGTTGAGACAAACTCTATATTTAAAGTTTTGATGAAAACAAACAAAGGTTAATTAAGAAAGTTAATTATGATTCTAAAAATGTTATGTTAATTTAACATGTGTTTTTCAATGAATTTAATTAAGAACATAATCAAGCCAAAGAAGAAAAGACAAAACAAGATCATTCTGCATCAAAACAGAGAATGATCTCTAGTCTCAACAAAGTTCATCACAGCATGTTGATAAACCTTTTTCTACATCTTTAACAAAGAATCTGCCCAGGAAATTTATTGATATACAATCAGTACATGGAAAGGAACAAGTAGGATTCATCCAAGCTCAAAAAGGCTATGTGATCTCAAAAATAAAAGGATTCAAAGACAGACAAAAGTCATGATAATTTGTAAACTCCAAAAATCAAATGTCAAGTTTGATCAATCTTAACATCTGACAAGACAATTGCAAAAGAAATCCATAATGATTAAAACGGGAACTCCATAATGAATTATTGAAGCTCAAGAAAGTTCATTCTAATAAACCGAGAACGTTAATCATTCTCCGTTTTCTGCACAACAATAGCAGCATTGCATCTGCTATGTTTCAGTCTGTAATTCTCTTCCAAGCTTCTCTAGCTACACTCAAGACAGAGAATGTACCATCGAAGATCAATGAAGAAACGTCAAGAGCTCTCTCTAATAAAGGACATAACTGCTTTAAATGCTAAACCAATAAAGTCAAAAAGCTATTTCAAAGCAAGAGTATTTTTATTGAGAAATAATGTTTCAATCAAAAAGCAGAGCCTCTCCAACAGCTCTTTTGTACCTTCACTCAGTGCTTCAACAACCTATAAATAGAAGGCAATATCCAGAATGAAGGCAAGAAATTCAAGTGCTGAGAAATCTATAAATCAATCACACATAAACTTAAAATTCTGCAAAACAGATGCAATCTTACTTTCTGCTTTTTGCGAAATAGCTGTTGATTCATTTTTATATATTAGCTTGCGCAGTCATCATTAGATCCTTTGTAAAGAATCTATTCTCAAACAAGAGTTGAGAAATCTTAGATTCTGTCAAAACAATCAAATTGTAAAAACTCAAACTATAAGAGTTTCTTTATAGTTTGTTTAAAGAGTACATCCTATCAAGGTTAGATAGGTGCTGTTATTGCTTTCTGGATGGAAAGTAATAAAGATTGAATTAGATCAAGGTTGATCTAGAATAGGTGTTGTAAGATCAAGAAGGTTCTTTGCTTTTAAACACGTATTGGAAAATCTCACAGTGTGAAGAATAGACGTAACCCACGTTGGGTGAACCAGGATAAATCTTTGTGTGGTATTCTTCATCCTATCTCTCTCTTTATTATATTGATTTGATTAACTAAGAAAAAACATAAACTGATTTTCTATTTTAAGCTAATCTAGGAACGTTCTCTGTTTTATAAACAAAAACCAAGAACGTTCTCCATTTTCTGTTTTCATAACCATGATCATTCTTGAGTTATTTTCTTAAGTTTTATCAGGAATTTTTAAAAGGCGCATTTACAATTCAAACCCCCCTTTCTTGTAAATCGACATTGTTACTTCAATTGACATCAGAGCTTGGTCTCTAGAAAGTTTAAAAAAACACCTAACAAGTGTTAGAGAAAAGATCTAGAAAAATGTTGAAAGCAAAATACATTGTTGAAGGAGGATCCTCAAACAGGCCTCCATTCTTTGATGGATCAGACTACTACTTTTGTAAAAACAAAATACAACTGTTCTTAAAGTCGCAAGACACAAAAATGTGGCGCATCATTACAGATGGAGATTTCACACCAAGGGTTGATCAAAATGACTCAAACTCCGCCCTAAAAAGGGAAGCAGATTGGACAACAGATGATAAAGCTAAGGTACTTTTAAATTCTAAAGCCCAACTATTCTTATCATGTGCTTTAAGCAAGGAAGAAAGTGAAAGGGTAGATGAATGCATAACTACAAAAGAGGTTTGGGATACATTATAAACTCATCATGAAGCAACGAGCCATGTCAAGGAAACAAGAACAAACATTGGTATAAGATAATTCGAACTATTCGAAATGCAAGAAGGAGAAACCATTGATGAAATGTACTCAAGATTTCCTACAATAGTAAATGAAATGCGTTCTCTTGGCAAAGCTTACAAAGTACAAGAAAGAGTAAGAAAGATCATGAGGTGCCTTCCAATTATTTGGAGACCAATGGTAACAGCTATAAGTCAAGCCAAGAACCTTGAATCACTGCCTCTGGAAGAATTAATTGGAACACTAAAAGCACATGAAGTATTGCTAAAAGAAGAAAAACCAGTCAAGAAGGAAAAGGCAATAGCACTAAAAGCTTCTCAAGAAAAAATCACAACATAACTAGAGGAAGAACCAGAAGAAAATGAACAGGAAGATGCTGATGAAATTGCGCTTCTCACTAGAAGAATACAAAGAATGATGAGAAGAAGGGATCAAATTAAGAAGGGAATTCAAAATAGAATTCCTATAACAGAGGTTGAAAAGAGTCAAGTTACATGCTTTGGATGCAACAAATTAGGAAATTACAAAGCAGAATGTCCGTCAAACAGAAATCCACCAAAACGATTTCCATTCAAAAAGAAATCAATGATGGCAACATGGGATGATTCAGAAGAATCAGAGACTGAAGAAGAAGAAGAAGAAGAAGAAGAAGAAGCTAACATATGCTTGATGGCAAAAATAGAGGAAGAAGAGGTAATAAATTCTAAACCTTGTCATTTATGCGAACAAATGGGAAAAGAATTTGATAACTTATTAAATGACTCAAATCTTCTAATTCAAAAATGTAGTTCCTTAAAAGAACAATTTTATAAAGAAAAGGAAGAAAAAGAAGAAAGTCAAGCTAAGAATAATTTGTTAAAAATATCATTCAAGAGTTGAAAGAAACAAAGAATTTTGAAAAACAAGAATGTCAAGAACGTTCTGCATTACAAACGGAGAACGTTCGACTCAAAAATAAAAATGAACTTCTCAAAACAGATTTATTAAATTTCATTAAAGCCATTGAAACCTTTCATAATATCATGGGATCTCATATAGGAATCTTTGATAAAGCTGGCCTTAGTTTCAATCAAACCCAGAAAACCAAGCTATATGAAAATTTCTTTGTCCCAAAAAGAAAGGAAGAAAAATGCAAGACTAGATGCTCTTATTGTAAAAAACTTGGACATCTGGAATTTGCTTGCTATTTTAGAAAAAGAGATGAAAATATTGAAAAGAGAAAGTCTGTTAAAAAAGGAGATCATCCTGTCAAAAAAGTTTTGAAAAAACAGCAAAACGGAGAATATTCTCCAGAATGGTTCCTAAACGGAGAAAGTTCCAAATCACAAACTGTACGCCCTGGAAACTCTGTTAGACCAAAGCTGAAATCTTCTGAAACCTACTCTGTTAAATCCATTTCAAATTTAACAACTAAAAACCCAGGCAGTTTTAAAAATAAAGGAATGATATATCATGTTAAAACTAACTCTCAAGGACCCAAAACAAAGTGAGAGCCTAAAGCTGAACTAACATCACATGCAGGTTGGTTCTCCAATTATAAAGAGAAAGCCTTGGTTCTTGGACAATGGCTGTTCAAGGTACATGACCGAAGATCAAAACTGTTTCATAACCTTCGTCAAGAAGGATGGTGGTTTGATCACTTTTGGCAATGATAATCAAGCTCAAATTAAAGGTAATGGAACCATTGGTAAGACAAACTCTGCTCAAATAAATGATGTCCAATATGTGGAAGGATTAAAACACAATTTACTAAGCATAAGTCAGCTATGTGACAATGGATGCGAAGTTGTTTTTAAACCAAAGGTATGTGAAATCAAGAAAGCTAAAACTGGGAAAAAGAAAGAAAAATTTGTATGTTTTATATATTGATGAATTACCTGATGAATCATGTTTTATATCAATTAATAAAGATAAATGGATTTGGCATAAAAGGGCTGGGCATGTTAGTATGAAAACCATTTCAAAAATTTCCAAACTTGATCTTGTTAGAGGATTACCAAAACTTAATTTTGAGAAAGATAAAATATGTGAAGCATGTGCCAAAGGTAAGCAAGTAAAAAGCAGCTTTCACGCAAAAGATTTTGTGACAACAAACAGAACTCTCGAATTACTTCACATAGATTTATAGGGGCCTGTCAAAACAACAAGTCTAGGAGGAATGCAATATGGTTTTGTTATTGTTGATGATTTCTCAAGATATACATGGGTTCTATTTTTAAAACAAAAAGATGACGCGTTTGAAGCATTCAAAACATTTTGTAAAAGAGTTCAAAATGAAAAATAATCCAGCATCATTTCTGTAAGGAGTGATCATGGAGGAGAATTCATAAATGCTTCATTCAAAAGTTTCTTTGATGAACTCGGTATATCTCACAATCTTTCATGTGCAAGAACTCCACAAATAAATGGAGTTGTTGAAAGAAAAAATAGAACACTACAAGAAATGGCAAGAAGCATCAAATGTTGAAAGATATTTTTGGGCTGAAGCCATAAACACATTTTGCTATATCCTAAACCGTGTATCTATTAGAAAGATCATAAACAAAACGCCATATGAAATCTGGAAAAACAGGAAGCCAAACATCTCTTATTTTCATATATTTGGTTGTTACTGTTACATCTTGAACAACAAAGATCTTATTGGAAAATTTGATGCAAAATCAGATAAAGCAATCTTTCTTGGATACGCAACCGAGTCCAAAGGTTATAAAGTGTTTAATTTAAGAACTAATGTTGTTGAAATAAGTATGCATATATTATTTGATGAGTTTGATGACTTAGACATAAGTAAAAAGGATGAGGAAGAAGAAACTTCAAATGAAACACAGCAGCAAAACAGTTTGTAGAAAACAGAGATTAATAAACAATCTCCGTTTCATTCTCCACCAAAAAGCTGGAAAATAGTTGAAGATCATCCACAAACCGAGACCATTGGAGGCACGGCTAATGGAATCAGAACCATAAAATCATTCAAGAATGATGAAAATAACATGGCAATGATATCTCAAGTTAAACCAAAATCAATCAAAGATGCAATCACTGATCAATCTTGGGTAGATGCCATGAAAGAAGAACTATTGCAGTTTGAGAAAAATGAAGTTTGGACTCTAGTACCAGATCCATTAGATCAAACAGTCGTTGGAACTCGATGGGTATTCAGAAATAAACTTGATGAAGAAGGTAAAGTTGTTAGAAACAAGGCCAGATTAGTAGCTCAAGGCTACAATCAACAAGAAGGTATAGACTATGATGAAACCTTTGCTCCAATTGCAAGGTTAGAAGCTATTCGAATACTTCTTGCATATGCATCTCATAAGCTTATCAAACTGTTTCAAATGCATGTTAAAAGTGCTTTCTTAAATGGTTTTTTAAATGAACATGTATATGTAAAATAGCCCCCAGGTTTTGAAAGTCAATCAAAACCAAATCATGTTTTCAAACTTACCAAAGCACTATATGGCTTAAAACAAGCACCAAGGGCTTGGTATGAACGGCTGAGCTCATTCCTAATTAAAAATGATTTTCAAAGAGGAAAAATCGATACAACTTTATTCAAGAAAATAGAGGGAAATGATTTACTCATCGTTCAAGTATATGTTGATGATATCATTTTTGGATCAACAAATGAAAAACTGTGCGCATATTTCTCAAAACTTATGCAAAGTGAATTTGAAATCAGCGTGATGGGTGAATTAAGATACTTTCTTGGGTTACAAATTAAATAATATGAAAAAGGGATTTTTATTTGTCATGAAAATTACATTAGAGATCTGTTGATTAAATATAAAATGAATGAGTCAAAAATTATGACAACCCCCACGCATCCATCTACTTCTTTGGAAAAGGATGAAAATGGCAAATCTGTTTATGAGAAAGAGTATCGTGGAATGATTGGCTCCTTGCTGTATCTAACTGCTAGCAGACCTGATATAGTGTTTTCAGTAGGATTATGTGCTCGATTTCAATCAGCTCCAAAAGAATCCTACTTAACAGCAGTAAAACGCATATTTAGATATCTTGTTGGAACCACTAATCTTGGTCTTTGGTATATAAAAGGTTCACATTTTGATATTATAGCATACTGTGATGCTGATTATGCTGGAGATAAAATTGAAAGAAAAAGCACAAGTGGAGCATGTCAGTTCTTAGGCGAAGCATTAATCAACTGGTCGTGCAGAAAAGAAAACACCATAGCTTTGTCCACAACAGAAGCTGAATATGTTTCAGCAGCAAACTATTGTTCTCAGGTTTTGTGGATTAAAAATCAACTTCAAGATTACTCTGTAAGTTATACTTGTATTCCAATTTATTGTGATAATACAAGTGCTATAAATTTGTCTAAAAATCCTATTCAGAACTCTAGGTCAAAACATATTGAAATAAAACATCATTTCATCCGTGATCATGTCAACAAAAAAGATATTGAATTAATCTTTGTTGATACTCAAAATCAACTTGCTGACATTTTTACAAAGCCTCTTGTCGAGGATAGTTTCAATTTTATCAAAGAAAAACTAAAAATTATGAAAAATCCAGAAAATTCTGGTTAAATTCTGCTACTGCAGAAAACGGAGATCGTTTATCAGTCTCCGTTTTGCGACGCATCATTCTCCGTTCTGAAAAATCAACAGCTTTCATTATTTTAACATTTTCCCTCTCAAATCAAAAAGGCAAATCTTGGCATTTAATGCGCATGCCTTTTTGTCTGTAGAAAGAGTGCTGACACGCACACTCCTTAGCTTTCCCCAAAATGCTTTTCCTCCTTCCCTAGGTACAAACAGTTCCCATTGGACAGCAAGTCATCATTTCCTCTCCTTTCATCTCCTCATTTTTTTTCTGCATTACTCCTCTCTCTAAATACCAACTCCACTGTTCATCTTCTTCATCCTCAACCTCTCACCCATAGAACAACTATGGCTCGAACCAAACAATCAGCACGCAAAAACGCCTCTCCCTGCACAGCATACTCTTCATCATCTTCTTCATATATTAGCTTGCGCAGTCATCATTAGATCCTTTGTAAAGAATCTATTCTCAAACAAGAGTTGAGAAATCTTAGATTCTGTCAAAACAATCAAATTGTAAAAACTCAAACTATAAGAGTTTATTTATAGTTTGTTTAAAGAGTACATCCTATCAAGGTTAGATAGGTTTTGTTATTGCTTTTTGGGTGGAAAGTAATAAAGATTGAATTAGATCAAGGTTGATCTAGAATAGGTGTTGTAAGATCAAGAAGGTTCTTTGCTTTTAAACACTTATTGGAAAATCTCACAGTGTGAGGACTGGACGTAACCCACGTTGGGTGAACCATGATAAATCTTTGTGTGGTATTCTCCTTCCTATCTCTCTCTTTATTATACTGATTTGATAAACTAAGAAAAAACATAAACTGATTTTCTGTTTTAAGCTAATCTAGGAACGTTCTCTGTTTTATAAACAAAAACCAAGAACGTTCTCTGTTTTCTGTTTTCATAACCAAGATCATTCTTGAGTTATTTTCTTAAGTTTTATCAGGAATTTTTAAAAGGCGCATTTACAATTCAAACCCCCCCTTTCTTGTAAATTGACATTGTTACTTCACCAAGTTCAAAGAAAGGCTAGTAGCAAAGGAATTCACTCAAAGAGAAGGTGAAGACTACAATGAAATCTTTTCTCCTATAGTCAAGCATACACCTATAAGGATAATTCTAGCCATGGTAGCACACTTTGATATGGAATCAGAAAAGATGGATGTCAAAACAACATTTATCCATGGTGATCTGAATGAAACAATCTTAATGCAACAATCAAATGGCTTTATAACTCAAGGAAATGAGGATTGGTTTTTTTCTTCTAAATAGATCACTCTATGGGCTAAACCAATCACCAAGACAATGGTATTTGAGTCAATGGCAAACACAAACACAAGCTTTCTTCAGCCATGTCACCAAACACAAACTTGGAAGCAGAAGACGTGAAGAATATACCATATGCAAGTGCCATAAGGAGTATCATGTATGCTATGGTCTACTCAAGGCCAGACATTACTGATATTGTAAGTGTCACGAGCACGTTTATGGGAAACCTAGGGATGAGTCAATGGCAAGCTGTCAAGTGGATTCTATAAGACCCTTTATTTGTTTAAACTCTAATTTATGCAATTTTAGAGTATTTTGTGTTGAATTTCTGAGGAATTTAGCCAATTTTATTTTATGTTGTGGATTTATTACCGAAGACATATTTTATTAGAGTTAATAATATGTTTAATGTATATATATATATATATATATATATATATATATATTTATATGCTTTGAGATTTGATTTAAAATTATTTGTCGATGAATAATTTAATGATGTTACGCAAACAATTCATCTATCAGTTAAGGCACGACGAGAGTAGATATTTTACTACCCTAGATATTTTGTCCAAAAAGGATTGGATATTTTGAGAAAAACTTAGGGGCCAAGCAACCTTGCTATAAATATCTCTCTATGCTCTTGGAAAAAAAAAGGCCCATTCTCTCTCCTTCTTCCTCCTCAAAACCGTGAACCCTACTTCCTCCATTTCATCCCTTGTTTCTTTTCTCTTCTCCTTTGAGTGTTGGAAGAACTTGAAGAAGACAAAGGCTTAGCCAAATGGAGTTAATCTAAGGTGAGTTAGAGTGTATGCTTTGATTTTTATTTTGATGCTTGGATGGAATCATGATTAGTTGAACCATTTACTATTCCTCCTTCCTTTCCTTTTCATGACAGCAAAAACATGTGAGTATGGGGGGAGAGTGGTTTTCTTGAGTGGGTGATCAATGTTTTCAATAATCTTGTTGTTGTTGGGTTTTGAAAAAAAATTAAACAAATTGGTTAATCATTGTTATTGATGTGTTGAGTTTTGAAATGAGTTTTTCCATAAACAAATTTGATCTGAAGTTGAAACATTGCTTGTCTTCAAACTAGTAAGGGTTAAAATGATTTAAAAATCATTTCATAATTGAAAAACTGCATTTTTCGCACTTGTATTCGAATATTACAGTGTTGTATTCGAATACGACAGCACAGTTTTGCCACTGACGTGACGTTGTATTCGGATACGACAGTGCCATATTTGGATACGACAGCACAATTTTGTTAAAAACTTCATTTTTCAACATTGGTTATGCATTTTGATATATGAAAATTCTTTTCATGGATATACTCAAAAGGGGTTAGAAGTAAGGAAAAGTTGTAAGGTAGTTAAAGTTTCAGAGATTAATTTGACTAAGACAAACACTATTTGTTGAAGGTGTTGGCACAAGTGAGATTTTCGTTGAGTTTGATTTTAGTAATGGCAATTATTGAAAGACCTATAACTAAGGTAAGGGCTCCTTCCAAACTTTTAGTTTGCATTTAGGAGCTTATATGTGAATTTGTGGAAATAAGTTTGATGTGTTTGAGGTGTAGATTTGTGTAAAATGAATTTAATGCATTTTATGGGTGAAATTGTGGGATTTGAATTTGACGTGTTTTTGAGGTGTAGTTGGTGGTGATTCATGTTTGGTGTGATTGATGTGTTCATAATTAATATTATGAATTTTTTAGATGAAATTTATGTGCGATTTGATGAGATTAAATTAATGTGATTTATGTTGGATTTTGTGGAAAATGAATTGATGAAATTTGGTGTGAATTGTGGATTGAATTTGAAAATATGTTTTAGTATGCTCTGTAGTGAATTTGAAAAATCATTAGTGATAAATGAATATTAAAAACGTGTAATCTTTTAATATCTGCATTTACTTAATGATTATGGTTAAAAGAGTCAGAGTATGCTCATGCATTTCATAATACATGGTGACCGCGATGGGGTCATGGTGATAGTGGTGATCGTGATGGGCCACAGGATGATGCCATGTAAATTGTTGGTTCATCTTATCCTTGCAAGGATTGTTGTATTGTGTTGATTTGTGAGAGATTGCACTATAGAATATGTTGATCTGTGAGCGATTGCACTATAGAAAATCGTGTTGGTCTGTGAGCGACTACACTCTTGTATGTCGTGTTGGTCTGTGAGCGAATGCATGTTAATAAATCGTGCTGATTCATGAGAGATTGCACATTGGTAATTAGTACTAGTCTGTGAGAGGCTGTACAGTTATAATTTACGCCCTTCAAGGAGGGTTTTGGTTTGAAATTCCGGAATCATGCATTTTGGCATATACGCATTGCATTAGGATGTTTGGTACGCAAGTCATGTTTGATATGTTGTGATGATTGTATATACATACTCGATTGTTGTTTATGATTATGCCGTAATTGATTAGTGTGATTGATTGAATTTGTGTTGTAAGTGTTGAATGATTTCGAAACGTTTTCGAAACTGAAATATGCATTATTTCACAGTTGTATTTGAATACAAGGTGTTTGTATTTGAAGACATATTTAAAACTTTCAGTTTCAATTGAAATATTAACATCGTATTCGAATACGACAGGACTGTATTTGAATACGACAGGATGATTTTTGCTACTGACTTATGATTTTGCACTTGTATTCAAATACACCAGGACTGTATTCGAATACGACAAGATGATTTTTGCTACTGACTTATGAATTAGCACTGTATTCGAATACGAGAGTGTTGTATTCGAATACGATAGTGTAGTCTTGTTAAAAACTTCATTTTTCAACTTTGATTATACATGTTTGGCATATTAAAACCCTTTCAAGGTGTATACTAAGGTGAAAGGTTATTTTGTACATTTAAAATTTAGATGCTAAGTGATATTTGTTAATTTCGGTTGGTGACCCTTTATAATTATTGCGGAATTTGGGCTTTGCCCTCAGATGATACCCGAGTTCATTCCACTGACTGTTACCTTGACGAAGGAAACGTCGTTAGACTTCCCTGACCGAGATTCGCCGACTGCTCGGCCATACAACCCCATCTCAAGCAGGGCTACTTATACGAGGAGGGTAGTGAGGACTAGTAGGAAATTTGGGGCAGTATATCTTGTGGAAATCACTCGCGAGAAGATCGATTATCCTGTACCTTCCGAATTGGTGCTTAAGATTAGTGGAGCTTAGGAAGATGTGAAGGATTCCTCAGTTAGAGTTGAGGCGGAGGCCACCGTGGTAGTTGAGGATACAGTGGTTTGACCAAGGACTAACGAAAAGGATAAGGTGCTGATGCCAGTGGAGCAAGAGATTGTCGAAGCGTCTAGGCGGACTGAGTCAGAGCTTCCATTTCTAGTGAATGATCCCTTACCAACTTTCGCTGAAATAGCATATTGTGTTGAGATCCCAGCGTCGCTGAAGCCACCTACCTTGTGGGTTGATCTGACTCTTGAACATACCGATCCGTCTATGGATTTTAATGAGGAGGAGGTTACCTCGAAGATGGATGTTGCATCATATGGGACTTGTGGAGTGTGTGGAGGTCACCCATGTTATTGTAGTTGCAAGAGTATAATCAGATTAGTTTTGTTGTATAGGGACTTGATGTCTTTCTTTTGGTGGTTGTATTTATTTCATTTTGGGATGATTGTAGCTATACTTATACGGTCATATGACTTATGTTTTGGTGGGTCCATGTTCCATTTTTTTGACGTGACCATGGGGAGATTAGTATTTCTTGGATTAATACTTGTACAGGTGTCTGCCGAGAATACCCCAGGGGTATGAGCGATGTCTGATAGGTCTCATAGCCCCGGTGTATTTTATATTTGGATATTTTGGTTTATCACCTCAAAACTATTTTAGTTTGTTATAATTATGATGTAATTAATTATGACATTTGTCGTTTGTGCTACGCTTTCGTATTTTATTAATTGGTTTTTTTTTATAAAAAATAATACACTCATGCTGTTATAAATCCGGGTGTTACAGATTCTAAGGTACCTAAAAGGAACTTAAAGCATGTGTTTGGAATACAACACAAGTTCATAAACATCAAAACCAATCCATGGATTTGTAGACTCTGATTTTGCTAGAGATTTAGATAGAAGAAGATCTCTTACAAGATATGTGTTCACAATGTTTAAGTTGGAAAGCTAATCTTCAAGACATATTGACATCATCAACAATAGAAGTATAATATGTTGCTCTTGCTGAAGCTGTGAAAGAATGAATTTGGCTGAGAAAATTGATCACTAAACTTGGTGTGAAACAAGAGTCGATTTGCATAAATTGTATAGCCAAAGTGTCATTCATTTGAGTAAAAATAAAATGTATCATGAAAAAACCAAGCACATAGACATCAGGTTGCATTTCGTGAGGGATATCATTAAAATGAGTGAGATAAATGTGGCAAAGGTGCACACAAGTGACAACCCAGCTGACATGTTTACAAAACCTGTCACACTTAGCAAGTTCATGCACTGTTTGAATTTTCTTAATATCAATCCCAGAATCTGAGATGAAGGACCAAGAGGATCAGATTCGAAGAATCACAAAGCTAAAGTTTCTCATTTAGTACCAAGTTGGAGATTTGGTAAATATGGTACTTAATTAGAAGACTTTAAGTTAGATTTAGTTTTGGGTTGTTAGTTTTCAGTTAGTTAGTTGTAACTAATTTGTTTGTTACTCTTAAATTGTAAACAACTTGTATATAAGCCAAAACAAGAGGGGAAAAAAAGAGAACAAAAGGAAGCAAGCTGCAGTTTTGGTATAAGTGTGCAAAACTGCAGCAGAAAAACTTCAAGAAGTTTGTAATCATTTTCATCTCAATATAGTGGTAATTCCACTCGGATTCAGTTCCCTAGATGTAGGAGTTAATCTCTAAAATGAGTTAACAATTGTTCATTTTAGAATTGAAAGCTTTAAAAATCTATTAGTTAGAAAATGAAGACCGTTCTCCGTTTTGCAACTGATCATTCTCCGTTTTCAATTTCAATCATTCTATGTTTTTCTAGATAAAACCAAGAGCAATCTTAGTTTAATTACTCATTGATCTTCGTTTTTCAACAACAATGTCAAACATACATTTTGTTTTAAAAACAAGCATAATGCACTTTTTTTTTAACTAAAGCATAACGCACTTTATTAATAATTTTATAGCATACATATTCCCTTCTAAATCATGCCGTTTCTAGAGAGTTGAAATTGAACTTCCCTCCCCTCAAATACAAACAATTGAACCGAGCAATTTCAAGTTAAAATAACTGCTCTCTTTCTCTCCATTTCTTCCAAACAAACATGTCCTTAAGGTAGAGAAAATAAAATGCAGCATAACCTTGTTTATAAGAAAAAATAATATGTTGGACATATGCATCCATATATGATAGTTTAGGATAACTATTAGGCACCACAAATTCAAGTATAGAAACCGTAGGTCTTTGCATTGAGTATGATTTGCCTCAATCCACCTATTGGTGACAGAATCATCAGCAGGAGGCCAAGTATTATGCATATCTGAAAACAGAGGCCAAGTAAGTAATTTAACCGTGTCTCAATCTCAGAAGTTATCAAATAAAATAAGTTAAATATATTTTAGCTCTTATTAATATTTTATTTCTCTGTAAAAATATATATTTGTTTTTTCTTATATTCTAGTCTCTGCAAATGTATGAAAATATACATTTTTACTTTTGTTCCATGTTGTTTAATTTTATCCTCTGCAAAATTTAATTATAGTGAATTTGGTCTCTATAATTTCATTTAAATCTGTATTTTGAAAGATTAAAATCAATTATTCTACATATTGCAATGATTAATGTCAATAAGAATAAATTATGCAGAGACTAAAATACAATACCAATTACCAAAAACTTAAATATATTTGTATGAAGTAAATAAATTACAAAAAATAAAAGTAAAAAACAGTATATTTAAACCAATAAAATATATCAAAGAAGCATATAAATCATACCCAATTAGTGAACCAGGACAAGCTAAACCTCTTTGGTTTGTAAATAGAAAGCCACATAACGCAGGGAAGCTACAAAATGATATAATGATAACATTAAATAATATCACATAGACACCTATCCTAATATAAACAAAAATATAGTTTAAGGGACTTACAAAGTATGTTGTTGGAGCAAATGCAAATCCTCCAAAAAATCCAAGGAGAGCACCAAAGAAAGGGAAGGTAATGCCCACAAACATTGTGAAAGCTAAACCAAAATATTTATTGTAATAATGAGTATCACACAAATACCAGTTGTGATTATTTTTCATCAAATTAAATTTTAAACACAAACCAAAACGAGTCATTGATAAACAATTTAATTAATAGTTTATGACATAAATATTTATTATATAAGTATTTATGTATAAGTCATTTTGATAACAAAATATTAAATGAAATAAATTTTCATATAAGCTATAACTTATAAGTTGTTAAAATAAGCTATCTCAAAGATTTTATAAAAACAAATGGAAAATTGTTTTTGAGTTGTCATAAGTAGTTTTATAAGCTCTTCTAAATGCTTATTTTAGTAAACTAACATAAATAAATCAATCAAAAACATCTTTATATCCAATAGATTCAAGACTACATGATAATAGCATATAAAGTGGGTAATACCAAATTCAAGGAAGAAAATATAACTCAATTTGGAAAATTGGCTCACCAACATAAATATTGCGAACAACAAATCTTAAGAGTCGGGTTGGCTTGAAACGCATTTTTTTCACCATTACAGTTTCAATCATGTCAAAAACTGGCATTGCATATAACTGTAAAGAAAAAACAAAATCTCAGCTATATAACTTGATTGAAGTATGAATCATAAAAATTGAAATTACAAATAAATAGACATTTTAGTCATTATAATTGTAAGATTCAATCAAAGTTAATCCTATAAATTTGAAAAGTAATAATTTGGTCCTTCAACTGAAAAACAGATAAATCAGTTAGTTTATTTTTTAAAAAAACATTACACCACAATTTCAAAATTTCTATGCTTATTATGATGTAACAAAATTTCAAAATTCCTTCCATATATGTGTCTTATATTTGTTTTGTTAACTGATTGATATTTTTTAATTTAAGAGGCTAGTATACTATTTCATGTATTTAAAGAAACTAAATTAATCGACTCTTAAAATTCCATGGAATAAAATGCCTATTTGTTTTGGAAATTATTATTGCACACATACCTGATAGCTTCCTATAACATGAATAACAACAAACATGTTTGCTGTAACTATAAGCCAAGTGGGTTTATTAAGAGAAGTGAGGATATTATCAGCAACTGTATTGCCAAACATCCAATACCCAATAAGGGCAACAGGAAAATAGCACAAAGCTACAACAATATAAGCTAATACCACCCCTTTCCACATAGGACCCTTAGATGGTTTCTCTGGTGTAGAAGGAATTGTTGCTTGAATCTCCAACACCACATTGTGTCCAGCATAGGCAAATGCAACATCACCTAAAGCACTAAAAAAATTGAAAATTGTTCCTGGTGTTGTTGTGGCTTTATAGCCATATTGTACATCTTGTTGAACTCCCTTTTTTACTGAAGCCACCCATGCAATAGTTGAGTAACTGCATACATAGGATTATAATCACAAACAGATTTCCTTTAATTTTAATTCAAAAGATATACCCAACCAACATAGATGTATTTTCTTTTAGCTTAAAAGTTCTTATAAAATTTCAATATTTTAATATCGGTCCTGTAAAAAATAAATACAATTTTAATCCTTACAAAATTACTCAACAAATAGTTTCAGTCACTCTTGAATAAAATATGTTTAATTATCTTAATTTTTTTCTTTAATTTTAAGGATTTTATTGCAAAATTTGAATTGAAACATTAGAACTACATATACAGAAATTAAAATTTAAAAATTTATAAGCACTAAAAATATATATAACTATTTCTTTTGTTTCTCATTTTTTTCTTAGATAATTTAGGAAAAAAATGTTAATAGAATCGTTATAATGAATGGTAGAGTTTGGAGAAAATAGTATAACATCAAAAGCTAGTATCCTATAGAAAAATTAGTATACCATTTTTGTGAACATGTAGAAAAAATTTGCACCAAAAGTAAAGGTATAGAAAATTTAATTATTTGATTGGATAAAAAAATAAAAAATTATAAATAAATAGTTTAAATGAAAAAAAAAATTAAATTAAAAAAATTAAATGAACTCTTTACATATTCACTTTTATTTTACTCCACATGGTTCACTTTTATAAGTAAATAAAAGTTTTGATATTGACTTGTTGACTTGAATAGTTGTTGATTACACCCTCCTAAAATTAGTGTCACTTCTAGTAAAATAATCAATTCCAAAATAGATATGGTTTTATATTTCCAATATAGCATTAATTAATTTATAACAATTTTACCTCTAAATTATTATTATGTACACCAGTTAAATCATTTTATTAGTTTCCAATAAATCAATAGTTAATAAATTAATTTTGTAAATATGGGTTACATTCATTTATTGTTTTTCTTAATCATTTTAAAAAGGGTAAAAAACAAACTTTTATTGGAATAATGAAAATGGAAAGAAATGAATATTTAGGGGTCGTTTATTTTGTGAAAACATTTTTTGAATTTATCTTTTAAAATTTATGTTAATTTTACTCATTAATAAGGAATTAAAATACTTTTAAAAATGAATAAATATCTATATTTTTAAAAACAACGAAAATATAAAATAATTGTTTTTATCATTTTTAAAAATTATTTTTATTAATAAGTTTTTTATCTTATTTTTATGTCAACCATTTACTTCAAGGTCTTTCACCATATTAATACAAACACACATTTTAAAAAATAGAATAGGAAATTTTTTCATAAAAGTAAATGATGACCTTTTTAATTACCTCAAAGACATGATTGCTGCAGCCAATGAGATACCAGCAATGGAGTTAAAGTTTGGAAGATGAGCAAGAACAAAATGAACAGAGGCAAATATCATGATGAAATAAGTTGTTTTCATTGAGTTGCAGTTTTTTTTGCACACCAAATCATGAATTTTCTGCAATGATTTTCCTCCGGTGACCATATAAACAACATCTACACCAATTTCACATATCAATTGTTGTGGCACCACAATCCAAAGTCCAAGCTTTTCACCAAATGCTTCTTGACCCAATTCATGGTATCTATCAAAACGTTTTCCTGGAACCATTTCATGCATCTCAACCATTTGCCATAAGGTGTATAGAGTTATTATCCATGATAACACTAAAATCGCAACACCAGGTCCCCTGTAATTCCACAATGATAAACAATAACAAATTTATTTAGGTTCCTTTGAGATGATTGGTGTATTGTAATATTCAAGTCCTAAATCAAGCAGTGTGAATGTATTGGGGGTTTGGGTAGTTTTTTTTTAGAGCATTTAAGATTTTTTCGTCTAAAATTTATTTAACAATTTACAATTTTCATGAGTAAAAATTGTTTGAAAAAGTTTGCAATTTTATCTTTAAAATAGTTGCAACTAGAGTAACAAAATGTATGTTGTGAAATTGAAGATTAGATATATATGGAGTGACAATAGTAAAAAAAAAAAAAATACCATATGGATAAATAGTCTATTGTGAGTTAAAAGGACTTAACCAAAAATTGAACTAAATATAAAAATAAAAACTGTATTTTTTAAAAAAGAAAATTTATGAAGTGCCAAAGCTAGTGACAATGTGTTGAACAATAAGCCATATGGATAAATAGTCTATGTGAATTAGCCGTTGCCAAGCTAGCTTAATTTCAATAGGTGGCAAATTATTTTTTAAAAATTAATATATTAAATTTGGATTATTGAAAAAAAAATTCATAAAATTTGAAAAAATATCACATGACGACTCTTAAAGAATCAAATTAATTCATAATTAAATCTATAAGAATTCGCAATGTTTTATTTAATATAAATAATTAAATTATTTATAAAAAAAAATTATAATTAAATTTATTTATGAGTCAGTCTTGATAATTTGTACAGCTAAAAATATTTTCTTTGCAATTACATTAAAAATTAAAAGTGTCAAAACATTAATACAAATAGATATATCAATCAAATATTACATTTTTGACTTTTTTATTTTTCTATTTTTATTTCTAATTAATTTATTTGAAATAGTTAAATATATATTATTTCATAACTAAATATAAAACTATATACTTATTCAGAAAAACATTATTTGGGATAACCAAAATGGGTAGCTTCACCTATGGACTAGCACTTTAAAATATTAAACACGACCAATTTTGCCTTGAAAATAGCAATTTCTATTTTCGACAAATATTGTGAGTTGTTTTTTAGAGTTTCGATCTTATAAAAAGGAATACAGTAATTAACTATAGCATAGTTTTAATGGTATACCATCCAAGATTTGCCATGGCAGACGGAAGACTCAAGACACCAGCTCCAACCATCGCAGTGACATTGTGAAAAGCTGCGTACCACCATTTTGCATTTCTCGAAGAAGTTATTGGAAGCCAATCATCAATTGCCTTTTGCTCCGCACTTCTTTTCTCTTTCTATTAGAAACAACACATTTCATCTCTTCAGCAAAACCCAACAATCAAAACTTTTTATTTTTATTTTTTTCTGTTCCAAATAATTAGTCAATAGCAACACATAAAGGGAAAATCATTTCTGGCAGAATTCGAATTCCAACTTTAACTCTAATTGATACAATTTAAATCACACTTTATTTATCCGATTATTGGAGTTTATTTTTCCCAAAAAGTAAAGGGTATATAAAACAAAATAACATGAGCTTAATTTTTGTCGTTGAGTTTACCTCTGGAGAAGCAATTGGTTTTTCATCATTTGTTGGAGTCTCACTTCCCATGGTGGTGTCTTAATTTCTTTGTGACAAGGAGGAGAAATTACGATATAGCCAAATGTTGAATGATGGTATCATATGGGAGATGCATAGTGCTTTGGAAAATGACTTTTAAAAAAAGTCCGTCCAAGTGTTGACACAATCAGCACCTTCAAGCCGGCAATTTGGTCGCATAATGTACGTATATAGATAAACGTCTTTATAATACGAATTAAAACTTAAGTGGGAAATATCAAGCTTAGACGGATTAATTTATGCAATTTGTTTAATTTTTAAAAAATTAAATGTTAACGTCCGTAGTAGCTATGATTGATTGATTTGTCCTTTTTTGGTGTAAAGGATAGGGGTCCAAGAAAAAGAAAACATAGTTATTGATTTTGTTCATTAGCCGGCTTTTATGTGTATAGGGGTGGACATTGGGTCGGTTCGGGCGGGTTCGGGCCCAAAAACAACAACCGACTCAAACCACGGGTGATGAAAACAGACCCAATGCAATCAGTCTAATAACTCGATTTGAACGGGTTGCGGGTTCGCGGGTTTTCGAGTTCGCGGATTTTCGGGTAAAACGGGTGGGTAAATTCGGTTTGGGCCAATCGTTGAGCCATTAAAAATATCCAGCCCAAATTGTATTTTTTTTTTTCTTTTATGTGATACCCAATTTTTGGGCATTGTTCATTAAAAATATTCAGCCCAAATTGCATTTTTTTTGTTTTTTGTGTAATACCCAATTTTTGAGCCATTGTTTTTACCCATTTTGAAGGCAATTATTCCACCCATTTCATAAACTTTGAATTTTTTTTTCATTCCTTTTTGTTCATTTATTTTTCTATTTCTAGATTCACCATTTCTATTACTGGGTTCTCTAATCTAATTTGGTCATTATATATGAATCAACTACAAATTCAACTTTCCAAATGTTATTAAGCATGCAACAATAACCTTGCCTTTTATATGACAAATCAATACAGATGACAGGGATGAAATTATAATTTCATTTCAAATGACTATGATAATATTATAAATCAATAAAAATTATTAATAATAGATAATATTATAAATAAAAAATTGATGAAATTTGTAATTTCCGTGAATCAATTCTGTTGATTTTTGATGCCCAAACCTGAGAGACAAATAACAAATGTAAGTCTATAATTATTAATAATGAGGGTATAAAATAATAATAATCAAGCTATACTTTTCTAAACATATTATCCCGTTTTTCTAAATATATCATCATGCTTTTCTCTTCCATGCTCATAAAAACCTAATATTAACTAAAATCTTTTAAAATATATACTCAAATGGAAAATAAAACCTTTAAAAAACATAGAAAATAAAACCTTAAAAAATCCTTCAACACATTTATTTAACCAAACTTAACAATAATGTACATAAATCATAAAATACCAAAAAAGGAAAAAGAAAAAGTTGATGAGAAGAAAAAGGGAAAAAGAAAGAGGGCATTACCGTCAACGAAACCAGTGGCTTTGTTTAGTTAGAAACAAAAATGATGGAGCTAGGTTGAGGCTTTGCATATGAGGAAACGGTGGTGGTGGTCGAAACAAAAAAGGTGGAGATGGTGGCTTCGAAACCAAAAATACGGTGGAAGTGATGGCTTCAAAACAGAAACGGTGGAAGTGATGGCTTCGAAACAGAAATGGTGGAGATGGTGGCTTCGAAACAGAAACGGTGGAAGTGGTATCTTCGAATTGGGCCTCTCTTTTGTTGGACTGGGTATAGTTAAATGATTTTTTTTTTATAATTTGAGTCGGGCGTGTTCGGGTATCCGCGGTCCAAAAAGTCTTAACCGAACCCGCCCGTTAGAAACCACATCAACCCATTTTTATTTACCCGCAAATTCGTCTACCCGCTTTTGACCTGCCCGTTATACAAATTAGGCTACGGGCTGCTCCGTTTTATTCGGGCCGCAGGTGGTTGTCCACCCCTAATGTGTACATATTGAAATCCAATTCCTCGCGGTGTGGAAACACATGGTCTACACAATTGGATAATCGGTAATCGTCTCATGAAGATTAAATAGTCTCAAGTAATATAAATTTTAATTTTACTATTTAAAATATTATATTTAAATTCAGATCTTTTGATATTAATCAATATTATATTTAAATTTAGATCTTTTGATATTAATCGAATGGTTATTGATGGTTGGCTAAGTGAATAGAAATGATTGTTTGCATGATATTTAGGTTTGTAGATACTCTATCATTCCAAAACTACGTATATTTATCATATAGATATATATTTAGTCGGTATCAAAATATATAAAAATTTATTAAAGAAAGTTGATGTATATGATTTAACATTTAAACCAAATACATTAATTACTTTTGAGTTATTTTTACTTATAGTTTAGAACTAAATTGTACTACCACCATCCTTAAATATAAGGACTACCTTAAATAATTTCCTTATTCTTTTTTATAAGACTTCTTTTAAATTTTCAACTATATTAATTATTACTACTATATTATCTCTAATCATTTTATATTTTTTTCTATCAACTTTAATAAATATTATAATAAAACATAAATTAATCCTCTCTTATAAAAGATAAAGTTGTAAAATAATTCAAATTGTCAATAAATTAAAGTCGTGTTTGAATTGATTTATTTTGAATTATATGAACTTGTCTACTTGTATACAATATTATAAGAGCTTATGACATCTCATAAGCCTAAATTTAGAAGCCATCCTAACATGCTTTTAAAATTGAATTTATGAAAGAAAACATGGAGCATATGTTGATCGACACGGGGTCTAAGACATAACCTATGTTAGGCCAGATTTTTTGTTAATCAAACAAGGTAAAAACTTCTAAAATAGTATATTTAGTTAAATACATGATCCTACATGTCATATAAAAAGCCTTTTAGGTTTATTTAAATAAATATAAATAATATTTTTTATTAAAAACTATAATTATTATATTAAATTTTGTTTTTTTTGATAGATATTGGACTTTAAGTATTTTACACATACTAACCTTCTTTAATTTTGACATATTTAAATGTGATATTATCAAATAGAATTGAAGTTAGATGTCATATAAACCTAGATTTTTTATAATGTCGTGTTAAATATCAAAATAGAACTTAATTTTATTAACATATTAACTCGTTAGTCTATTTAAAGATATGTCTAATTACTTTTTCAAATATATTTAAATGAAATATGTTTTTAATTAAGTAGACTAACAAGCCATCCCAGACTTCCATCAATGTTAGACTCAAACCTAAAAGGTAATCCTACAATAGACCACAAGTCAGACTTAGACCTTGAATTTTTTTGATAAACTAGACTCAGGCTTACAAAGCGTAGTTTGACCTAACGTATTCCCATCGCTAGTTGCCAAGGAAACACGGAGCATTTCATTTCTCATCAACATCACACCCAATTATCACCTAATCATCAAAATGAATATGTTAAAGTTATTATTGTTCATATATTTTAGTGTGTAAAGATGATTTTTTATAAGCTCTTCTGGACTGGCCTAAGGCCCAATTCGACCTCACTTGACCGCTCTGACATAACATGACTACCCGCTGAAGAATCAGCGCCATTAAATGCCATTTATACCTTTGTCCCAAAAAAGTTAGGGCTTTTATCTATATAAACAGTGCTTCTGACAC
The DNA here is from genome assembly GCA_037974835.1 of Cicer judaicum. NCBI lineage: Eukaryota > Viridiplantae > Streptophyta > Magnoliopsida > Fabales > Fabaceae > Cicer > Cicer judaicum. The sequence continues at coordinate 3,960,054 of JBBPBS010000235.1, read as the reverse complement.
TGAGGAAGATACACATTTCTCATTCTATCTTACCTCTCATTCTCCTCAAACAACTACTTACTTGAACATTAAAGTGTATGCAAGTACCACCTCACATTAGGGCATGATGTGTTGTTCTAGAAACAAAGTCGGCCATCCATCTCGATCCTATTTGGATGATTGACGCTGTTTGTGGGAACTATTACATTTCTTCATGCTGTAAGTATCTCTCTTTCATGTATGCATACTCATGATACAATTAAATCCCATGCATCTAGAAGGTTGCAGGAAAACAACCTTTATGACCAATTCGACCACTACTGCTACAACATAATTCCTTTTAGGCTCAAAAACATCGGAGCCGCATACCAACGCATAATAAACAAGGTGTTCAACAATCAAAATGGGAATATGATCGAAGTCTATATGGAAGAAATGATTGTAAAATTCGAGGAAGAGACCGGTCACTCTTTTCACCTTCGTGAAGTTTTAAAAAAAGTCTGAAAGCATGAAAATTCCTCGATTTCTACCAAACCAAAAGGGGAATTGAGGAAAACTAGAACAAGTGTAAAAATTCCTACACTTGATCCCAAAAGCAAGACCGAAGTTTTCAACACAATTATAAAATTTATATCCAAATTCATCGCTAAATCCTCCCGATATTCCCTCCCATTCTTCTAGTTACAAAGGAAAGAGGCTATTAAGACCAAGTCGGTTTTGAAGAGCTATGACCTTTACATGTTATGATGATAACAACATTATTTTGTGGGAACAATTTAAAGCACTATTGTTCTATTTTAGTGCGCAGTTTTCATATTAAGTTGTTATATATGAGTTCGCGTTGCATCCTTTGATGTTTGATCTAAGTAAAAGGATACCAAGACTGTATTTTGATTTTCGTATTCTAACTATGGTTAACGCGCTTTGAAACGTGTCTCTAGTGATTCTGGCAATACAAGCAATACTCTGATTCGTCTGCCTTTGATAATCACATCAAACATCTTATCTATCTTCCTATGATATCCTTGACAAACAAGGGATTGTATGCCTTTGATAATCGCGACAAGCATTTCATTGTCTAACTTAGATAATAGTATATGCTCTAATGAAAGTCAACGCTATGAAAAATCAACACTCTGAAAAAGTCAATTATATGATGAAGACAAAGCTTTTGTGCATCATTTGCTAAATACCCTGGATTTGTATTTTTCTATAAGTTTATGCGATATTATGATCATAATGTGCTCTACTTTTTTTTTGTCTCAATATCAAAATTCACATTGTCAATTTCAAGTATATTTTTGATACAATTTAATGGCGAATTAATCTCAGAAGATTTGATAGAAAACTTCATGATACATGTTAATTTCTTGCAATCAAGACAATGACCAGAAACCCTAATGCTCTCTTTAAAAGGACATATAACCCTTATTGAAAACAACAAGCAACAACTTAACTCAATAAGCACAAAACAATATTCTTTGAACTCTTGCTCTTTTTCTTTAGTCTTATCTAAGTGCTAAGAAATATTTCATGAGAGTACACCATTGTAAATACCCTCTTGTGAGAGTTATTCAAAAAACCATTAAACCTATTCTTTTGTAACCTAGCTCAGAAGTGGCTGCATCCTCTACAACTTGATTGTACTAAGCTAGAAGGTTGAGAAGACTTGAGCACCATTAGTTTAACTAATAGATGTTCATTTTAAGTGTAAATCAGTTGGTGAATTAGTGGATTAAACTCTTTAGGTTAAAGGGTTTGGATGTAGCTACTGTGTTGGTGGTGAACAAGGATAAGTCGGTTGTGTCACTCTATTTTTTTTTATTGGATCTTTGTTTTCATTATTTTCTATTAAAACCTTTTAAAATAAAACACAATTCAAACCCAAATCCCCCTTTCTTGTGTGACTCGTTCTACAATTGGCATCAGAGCTTAGTCTCAAAGATGTAAACCTAATTGTGTTTGAGTAAAGATCTATGTTATTATGACAAACTTTGTTGACGAAGTTACAAATGGAAATGCTAAGTAGCCTCATTTGTTTGATTGAGAGAGATTAAGTACTGGAAAGACAGACTCATAATTTTCTACATCTCTCATAACCCTGAAATTTGGGACACATTCGAAGATGGCTATGAGGGTCCAAAAGACGCCGCTAGTGTTGAAATGTCTGGAAATTATCTCAACACTAGTCAAAAGAAACAATTCAAGAGGAGACCAAAGGTAACCACATTCGAAGATGATGAGCTACTGAGAGCCCATGAGATTGAACTGCTTGCAGTTCTTGTAGATGATCCCAAGAAGAAGTCAAAGTCCTTCACTCTCAAATCCTAAGGAACGAAAATAAACTTAGAGGAAAGTGAATTGGGTGATCCAAGTGAAGACTCAAATGATGAAGACTTATCCTTTATCTCAAGAAAAATATAGTGCATGTGGAACAACAGGAAGAAATATTTTCATAAAAGAGATTTTAGACGATCTCATAATAGTAGAGAAGGAAGTGAAAAATTAGATAAGAAAAGAATCATCTGCTATGAATGCAAAGAACCAGGTCATTTCAAGTAAGAATGTCCTCAACTTGAGAAGGAAAATCCCAAAGAAAATTCTTCAAGGCAAAAAAGAAAGGTATTATGGCTACTTGGGATGACTCTGATGAATCATTTGATGCAGATGAAGAGCATGCGAACATGGCACACTAATGGCAGATAAATACCCTAAATTTGATTATGACAATGAATCTTTTAATTAAAAAATTGAGGTATTATCTTATCTATCTAGTAAAGAACTTATAGATATGTTAAAAGAGTTTCTCAACAAAAATAGCAATGTTTCTTCAAAATTTAAATCTCTTAGAAAAGCTTGTTGGAAACAAGTTGGTTTTATACTTAAATTTTTTATGATAACAAACATATTTTATGAGACCAATATATTTGACTTCAAAGAGTTTGAAAGAAGATTCGTGTTTTTGAAGAAAATCTAAAATAAGATTTGATTTAGATTTATAAATTGAAGAAAATCTAAAATAAGATTTGATTGAAATTTATAATTAAAAAAATCTAAAGTAAGATTTGATTCAGATTTATAAATTGAAGAAAATCTAAAATAATATTTTATTCAAATTTATAATTAAAGAAAATCTAAAATAAGATTTGATTCAGTTTTATAATTGAAGAAAATCTAAAACACGATTTGCTTTTGATATATAATTGAATAAAACCAAAAATATGATTTGATTCAAATTTATAATTAAAGAAAATCTTTGACCTTGTTGAAAAGAAGATATGGTCAAGATTGATCTACAACAAAATATGAACATAATCAATTTGATTAATTTACAAATTCAATCTGAATAAAATACGAACAAAATCAATCTATAAAAACTATATAGATTACATTTAGAAATAAGAAATTGGCTAATGAGAATATTATCAAAAAGCATCTTGTTCAGAATTATTATTGAATAAGATCATTGTCAACCAATCTAGGAATAAAGATACAATTCAGAATTAAAACCATGACTAAATTGAAGCTCTAATTTTAACTTTAAATAGATACTCAAGGCTAAAGAAGAAGATAATCAAAAAATCATAAAAGAGTAGAAGAACCCAAGCTCAAAATCAAAATTCATCTTAGAGTTCAAAGAGAGAAACACTTATTCGAAGGAGAATTATTTTCTAAGTGTTTTTTCTTTGAGTGTGAGAGTTATTATTATTAATATTATTATTATAATTATTTTATTATTATTATTATTATTATTATTACTATTATTATTATTATTATTATTAATATTAATATTAATATTAATATCAATTTTGTTAGAAGCAAATACTTAAAGTTTCAATCTTTTGTATCTAGCCCGATAGTTGTTTATATTCTTCTTCAATTTGGGGTTGTTAGTAGAAAACTTGGCTTGTAGGGTCAAGGTGGTTAGTTCCTCAAAATTATGAGGTTATTAGGCTGTTTTGGAAGACTGATTTGGAGGGTAAGGTATTTTGTAATTCAAAGTATTTGAATTAGTCAGTTAAAGCCTTTTGATTGAGGGAGTTGGATGTAGCAAAGTAAGTGGGGAACCAGGATTAATCTATGTGTCCAATTATTTATGCTTTCATTGTTTGTTGCCTCTAAACCCAATTGCTTCTACTCCAAGTAAGTCACCAAAACCGAATTGAATTTTTACCAAATTATTCAAAAGTTATCAACTTTGGAAAACATAATTCAACCCCATTTCTCGTGCCTTTAATTGGTATTAGAGCTCAGTCTCAAGGATGAAGAATTTACAGTGTTTAAGGAAAGATCCAAATGTTCAACATGTCTTGATTCAATGAAGAAGCTACTAGAGGAAACATCAATAGACCAACTCTTTTTGATGCAAAATGTTTTGAGTACTAGAACGATAGGGTGAGATGTTTCTTTATTTGACAAGATTCTGAACTTTGGGACTTAGTGGAAGATGTTTATACTGCTCCAAAGAATACCGATGATATTGAAATTTCAAGAAATGAGATGAATGCAAGTCAAAAGAAGATGTACAAGATGCATCATAAGTCCATAACATTCATGACAAATACGATCACCTTCAACGAGTTTGACAAGGGCACCAACAAGGAGGCAATAAAGTATATTTATGATAGTCTGATTCTGATTTATGAAGTAATCAAGCAAGTTCAAGAAGCAAAAGCCAACCTCCTAGTCAAAAAGTATGAGTTGTTCAAGATGGAAGAAGATGAAGATATTGAAACAATGTTTTCCATATTACAGACTCTAGTCTAAGTATTAAAGGTACTTGAAAAGAGTTTTACTATTCTTGGCCATGTGAAGAAGACACTAAAGAGTTTGAAAAGCAAGTGGAGACCTAAGATCATTGTCATTCAATAAGCAAATGATCTAAATACTCTTAAGCTGGAAGAATTCAGATGATTAGAATGGAGACTCATAGAAACAGGACTTGTCGTTTATATTCAAAAAAATCAAAATATGTGGCACAACAGAAAGAATAAATTTCTCCAGAGATATTTCAGGAAATCTAGTAGAGGAAAAGATGATAAATATGAAAAGAAAAGCATAATCTACTATGAATGTAATGAACCTAAACATATCAGGTCAAAATATCCAAATATAGAGAAAGGGAAACATCAAAGGAATGATTGTATACCCAATAAGAAGAGTTTTATGGCTACATGGGATGATTTTCATGAATCCTTTAACGATAAAGAGCACACAGTTTTGGCTCTGATGGTTTATACCAACTCTGCCTCTGGATCCAACACATATTTTGACTCTGGAAGTGAGGCAACCAATAAAGAAATTGAGGTATTTTCTGACTTAACTTCTTCTAATTTAATCACTAATATAAATTATTTTTTAAATAAGAATCACAAATCATCTTTAAAATTTAATGTATAAGAGTCAACAAATAAAGTTTTGAATTTAAAATAGAAAATGCAACTCTGAAAACTGATATTACTGAACTTAAAACAGAAAATGCAAATATGGAAACTAATATTGTTGAAATTATAGATAAAACCTTGAGAGATATCCATGTTGGAAATACCACATGTAATTCTGATAAGCATGAAGAGCTATTCCAAGATTTTCTAGCTAATGGTATGGAAAGAAGAAAGTATGCATGTATGATTTATTGTGTTTGTAGAAATGGTAAAAGAGATCTAGGGTTTGAAAAAACAGTAATTCAACATGACCAAAATTAGTAGTGGAACCTGATACATAAGCAGACACAGAGGTGTTAGATGAACATCCAAAATCAGGAAACGTCTCTGAACACTTGAATCAAATTTATCAAAACTATAAACCTGGATGGGAATTTGAATCCCTTCATCCAAACCCTCCAACCAAAGAATATGAAAATTCAGAATCTGAAAACCAGAAAAGAACTTAGAGGGTTTTTAGAGTCAAACCGAAACATTTGACATATAGCTTATATATCCTTCTTTAAAATTAATTATTGACTGATATTATGTTTATTGTGATAAAAAGAAGCTTGACCTTAAAAATCAAAGCTAGATAATTATTTTGCAGGTTCTCAAAAATTTAGAAGAACTAGGAGATCCACATAATCTGAACACTTCAGTAGAAGGATCATACAAGTTTGGTTTTCAAAAACAAGCATAAACCACCAGAAACAAAACTGATGCTCTAGCTTGTAGGTTTACCAGAATCAGAGGAAGTAGATGTAACAACCCCAAAAGGACTTGAAAAATTATAGGATACAAGAAAATGAGAAGAAAATGACAAATTTTTAGAGGATACAAGTCACAAACAATCAAGATAAGTCAGAAGAAATATTTGGATGGCAGTACAAGTAATCTCATCCTAAAACTCTAATAATTGAAAATGCAAGTGATCCTTAAAGGACCATATCATCATTAATAAATACCACTTTGTTTGGCTTACTCTCATCAATTGAGCTTACCTCAATTGATAAAGCATGGGCAGATGATGTATGGGCTCGTGGAATGCAAGAAGAGTTAAATGAGTTTAAGAGGAATGATGTTTGGGATCTAGTACCTAGACAAAAGAAGAACATGATTGGAACCAAGTGGATTTTAAAAAAACAAGCTAAATGAAAAAGGTTAAGTGGTTAGAAATAAGGAATGACTTGTCACACAAGGCTACTGTGACACCCTAATCCCCAAAATAACATATATAATAATTTATACTAGATTTTTATAAATAAAAAAATCGTAGTGGATAGAGAAAATTTGTTTCCAAGGAAATTAAAACTTTTATAATTAATTTAGGATATCATGTTCCTCAAGGTACAAAAGCAATTCAAACTTTATTCCTCAATTAAAATAGTGCAATCTCAATGAACTTGATTTAACTATAATTTATTAATTTAATTCCAAAAACTTACTAGATTTTCGTACGAAAGATCGTTTCTAATTAAATAAGTAAAATACAATTTACAACACTTAATTTCCAGTACCACCTATCATAGCTTAGTTCCTCCCAAACTTGAAATTCAAGACTCATTAACCTTTAATAATTGCGATTTCACAAACATTGGGCCAAATCAGTCAAACACAAACAACGAAGGAGGTGAATTTTAAAATCATGTTAATAGTATAATATAAGTAAGAAAAATATGCAATTAATCATAATAAAATTGTATCATTAAACATTCCTCAAGAAAAATATCACATTATAAAGTCAAAATTACTGAAAGAAAATCAATACATTTCACAATAAGATAAAATCATATAAGAGAAATTATTATGCAATGAATTCATTTGATTATGCACATAGGATTCAAATTGATTCAATAATGGTATATGAAATACATAGGTAACATCTAGTGTGGTCCTTCAACTCAACATGACCATGGTGGTCTTAGGAATCAAAATCAATTATAACAGGTAATGTCGCACAAAGACAAAATGTCTTCATATATTATTACTATTATTATTATTATTATTATTATTATTATTATATAATTTTTTTATAATTAATCTCATTTACAAAATGTCTCCAATGATGCATCATATTTAGTTAATATAAATAACTTTTAACAGTTTATTAATAGATTCAATAAATAAATAATTGTAGTATTTAGTTTATATAAACAATAAATAAGCTTTAACAATTTAATAATCAAAGTTCAACAGTAAAATTATGCTTAATTTGTATTAATATGTCTTACGAGTTCACTAGTTGAAGAGCCAACACTAAAGTTGTTAGAACTAAGTGGATTTAAAGAACTATCACCCCTACTTATTGTTTATCATAATAAAATTATTTTGTGGGTACAATTTTAAGTATTAACATTCTAATTAAGTGCACAGTTTCCAAATCAAGTGGATTTTGCATGATCTTATGTTGCTTACTAAGATCAAGGGACACGAAAACTCCGCTTCTAATTCCCTATGCAAAGTCTGTTAAAAAACCATGAAACGCATCTTTGAAAATGTTGGGAAATGCAAATAATGCTTTGGTTCGTCAACATCTAATCATTTGCGTCTAATAATTGTATGATGCATTTGATCTTATGACTCTAGTTAATAATGTATGCTCTGATGAAAGTTAATGTTCTCGTGAAACTAAAACTATATTGTTCTCGTTTTGAGCTTTAATACAAGTGGTCTGCCATTGAAAATTATTACAAAAAGCTATGATCACATCATCAACACTTCTGACACTTAGCTTTCCAGCATATGCTAACATGCATCAATCTGATAATCTAGAACTCAAATTATGACCTACAGAGTGAGCAAGGGTTACTATGCAAATAATAACATTAAAATTGAATTACGACTCAAAGTTTAAAAATATGCTAAAAAGCTAATCTAGGATAAAGAGAGATTTTTAAATGTAACAATACAAACACAGAAACATATACCAAAAATACATTGATCATAAGGACTAAATGAACTTTAATCAATAGAAATATTATTATATCATATTTTTTTTCAAATTGAATCAAGTCTAAGATGTCGAATTCAAATGCTCTAAACATAATTTTATTCAACACTCAGCTAAGACATGATTTCAAAATAGAAAAATCTTATAACAATTTTTCTATCAATTTGCACCAAAATTGATTTTCCACTGAAAAAAAAAATGAAGAACAAAGTAAAAATGTAAATATTAAAGAGTTAGAGATAGACAAATTTCCACAAAGATTAACATAGGTTCTTGTACTTCATCCTCACTCGCAGAGTACATCTTGTCCCCATTCAAATGAATAAGAGTTTTTTTCTTTATTATTATTGTGAACAAATACAAAATCCTTCAGAAGAAGTTGCAAAAACTTGTATACACAACCCTTTCTTTCTTAAACCTTCTTCTACATTGAATATTGGAACACCCTCCAAATTCTAAACACAAGTCTATCTTCAAGATGAACAACCTTACTCTTGCAAGATAGAGACCTTGAAACCCTTCTAGGACTTTTCTGAAAAACATCTTCTTTATCCCTCAATACACAATCCACCAATATCCATTTGATGATTCGTATATGCAATATACACTCCACTAAACAATTTCTACTCATTGTTGTTTATCGCTTCACCACTCGAATGCATACCAGACTTAATCAAGAAAGAGTTTTCAATCTATGATATGATATTGGATGCTTGAGTATGATCAATGAGTGAGTGAAGTTATTCTTGTATTTAGAAATGATGAGAAAACCATTTATATGATGCATGAAAAACTTAAACAAATGAAAAATGAGTTCTCAGAAAAATAACCTTTCATAAGAGAGATGAGTCGACTCACACTTATTGAAAAAATCAGAAGTGACGTCTAATATCGTGTGAGTTGATTCAAACAATTGTGATTTGAATCAAATAACTAAGTGCCTTGTTGATGGGTCGGTTCACAACCTTGTTACTTTAGGAACTGAGTTCTTGAAGTTCATGGGCCGATTCATAGGTGGCTAAGTCAATTTTCAAAGTTAAAAACGCATAGAAAATGATTTGAAATTGGTTTCCAAGGATACCAATGCAATATGATCATAATTCAAAATTAATGCATGCTAAAAACTTGTTTCTAATGAAATATCTCTTGATCAAGTGATATGTGAAAAGGTTAGAGAAGGAGAATCAATAAAGCACACACTCAAAGCACCATATAGACTAAACAAGTTGACATCACTAAAAAAACTAAGTATACGATAAAACTAACTAAAAGACACCTTATAATTACATCTATTAGGAACAATTAACATGTTTAAGGGAATCATTTAATAATATGCATGATAACAACACTATATGATCATGTAGATTAGATTATAACCAAGGAATGTGCCATTACCATCGGGGCTCTTCCTTTCTAGCCTATCTCTAGCATAGTCAGCATCACAGAAACCTAGTAACCTGTACTCAAAAGATGGCTTATAACACAGACCAATGTTAATACTGCTTTTCAAATATCTAAAGATCCTCTTAATAGTTGTTAAGTGAGATCCTTTAGGATCAGATTGAAATCTCGCATACACACGCTAAACAGAATACTAAGTCTAAATAATTATAATATTAACTATTGATTCACTCACTTTACTAATTTTTCACTTTAAATGATCTAAATTTGTATAAACATATAAAAAATACATATTTTATCACAATATTTTAGATAGACACGCAAAAATATATTTTTTATGTAATTATTTTAAAAATGCATATTAATTATTTTCTTTCTACACTTTTTCAAATATGTGTATGTGCCTAAATGATATGTTCAAATTTTTAAATACTAAAATCCGAACAATTATAAAAACAATCCTAACAAGAAAAAACAATGGAAGACATGGAAAAAAGGACAGCTGGAACAAAAAAAAGCATAAAAAGAGTATTTCTTAATGGAATAAGTTGGATGCATATGTGTATTTGGAAACATTCATTTTGTAAATCATGGTATGTGAAATCTTCTCAAGAGATATTTTTTTCCTTTCCATTACAATATTTTGTTGAGGTGTTCTAAAAGAGGAAAAGTTGTGTAAAATATCATTCTTTTCATAGAAGTTTTTAAAATGCTTATTTTCAAATTCATCCCTATGACACCCTACGAATTATTGCTATGTCGAAACTGTTTTCAGTTTGCATTTGTTTGTAGAAGGTAGTAAAAACCTTAGGTGACCTCTCATCAACTATCTTGTCAGTTTCTCTCTTGTCTTACAATTAAACAAGCATATCTTAAGGGGGAGCCTTGTTGTCATATTTTATGTTAATTTTTTTACACTTAAAATTAAAAATTGTATTAAAAAATAGATGTTTTTCATCATAAAAAAGAAGGAGACAGTTAAAACCAACTTAAAATGAATAGAAAAAGAAGTTGTTGTAGATTTTGAGAAAACACAAGAAGAGGATCAATTGGACCTTGACAGATATTCGTGGTATTAGTCCATCCATGTGTAAGCATAGGATTCTATTGGAGGATGGGGTGAAATCTATCAGGCAGCCCCAAAGGCGACTTAACCCCTTAATTCAAGATGTTGTAAAAAGGAATTGACCAAGCTCTTACAAGCAAGCATCATATACCCTATCTCTGATAGTTAGTGGGTGAGTCTGGTGCAGGTAGTCCCTAAGAAAACTGGACTCATAGTGGTTAAAAATCAGAATAATGAACTTATCCCCACACGAGTGCAGAACAACTAGAGGGTTATTTTCATATCCATATTGCACAAGAGGACCAAGAAAAGACTACTTTCACTTGCCCTTTCAGCACATTTGCCTATAGGAAGGATGCCCTTTGCCATATGCAATGCCCCTAGCACTTTCCAACATTGCATGATTAGTATTTTTTGTTGATTTCATAAAAAATTGTATAGTAGTTTTAATGGATGATTTTACTGTGTATGGCTCCTCATTTGATGCATACTTGAACAGTCTAGATAGAGTTTTGCATAGATGCGTTGAAACTAACCTTGTGCAGAATTATGAAAAATGTCATTTTATGGTTAAACCAGTCATAGTTTTGGGACATGTGATCTTTAAGAAGGGGATGGAAATGGTTCCTATCAAGATTGAAGTGATTTCTAATTTGCCTTATCCATCTTGCGTCTACGAGATTATTCTTTTCTTGGTCATGCAGGTTTTTACAGACGCTTTATGAATGACTTTAGCAAGATAACTCTTCCGTTATGAAATTTGCTGCAAAAAGATGCCACTTTGACCTTTGATGACAAATGCAAGAAGGGATTTGATTGCTTAAAGGCAACACTGACCTACATTCCCATCATTCATCCACTCAAATGGACACCCCCTTTGAAATTATGTGTGATTCATCTAATTATGCAGTGTAAGCAGTCCTTGCACAAAGGGTGTGTCACGACCCAAAAATTTAATGTCGTGACCGGCGCACAAGCTATACTCCTAGCCTAGCAAGCCTATCAACTAACTTAACAATTAAACAACTAAATCTCTCTTTAACTATTTAAAAATATATATATGCTTTTTCTCAAAATTTCGATATAGTATCCTTTGTAACTTCAACATTCCCAAATTTTGTAAAATCCCTGTTCAGCTTTCAATCCAGTCATAATTCAAATAACATAATCAAATTGCTTAATACACTTCCCAAAAAAAACTAAATATACTTTCTAGAATCCAAAATAGCTGCAATTTACATAGACTCAACAAATGTTACAAAAAATGGTCCTCGATCAAAGAGGCCTACCAAAAAAGAAGTGTGTTGAGACTTGAATCAAATAATAGATTACTACTCAGCTGCTTGCGAATCTGAAAAAAATAAGCAACATAAAGGGTAAGTCACAAAGACTTAGTGAGGAGACAACAACCACCATCAATTAGGAGAGATACACAAAAGGCACGAATAACGGTTTAATCGCTTGACATAAATATTAAAAATCCAGTTAATAACGGAACGAAATCAAAATTAACAACCTTAAAATCATCATAAAAATCAAACAAATAACAATACAAATTTTTAGAACTAAGAGGCGGCTTTATCTCATTGATAGCCCTTTCCTCCTAAGGGTGGCCTTTTCCTTAAGGGCGACTTCATCCAACGGATGGCCCTCTCCTCTCAATCCCGCAACGCATCATCACATATCAATTAGGGAGCTTACATCTCGTTGATAGCCCTCTCCTCCTACGAATGACCTCTCTCGTAGGGGCGGCTCCATCTAACTATTAACTCTCCCTAATCAACACGTGGTAACTAGGTGCACCTAACGCAGTTAACGATTTAATAATTATAACAACGATTTCCCAAAACACACGTTTAAAATTATTTCATCGAAATTCATGAAAAATATATTCAATCGCATAACAAATAAATATTTAAATACTTTAACTCATACGTAAATCCAACAAATAACATATTATATAACAAAGACCATTAAATTAAATAATTGATGAAATCGAGATAAAATTCAAAGGTTGTGTTTCCAAAAATTTTCAATAAATACTTTAATATAGAAAACAAGTAAAATAATAATAATAGCAGTATAAAAATATATGACGATGACAACTCACAGTTATGGAGAAACGTTTAAGTTTGCTCTTCAGCAACTATTAGAGTAGTCGGTAGGGTCTCAGTTGACAAATATGAGTATAAAAAATATTCCAAGACTTTAGAAAAAATCTATTCTAAAGTTTAGCTAACTCTAGGAAACCCTAAAAATCATTTAAATCTACTCTAAGCACAAAATAAAGTTTTTATTCAAAACTATATTTTTCTATATATTCATACTAGTCTTAGAGTTATGCATTTACCTCAATGAGTCTCAATAAATAACTCTCAAGAGATGAGTACTCTTCTCCTTCTTTAGAGGACAAACCCTAACCTAAAATTTTACCCAAGCACTTTTATATCCTTCCTATGAGTTTAAAATTTAAGTAGACTAGCTTGGCTTTAAGTGAGAAGAAGAAGTAAAGAAAAGAAAAAATGAAAAATGGGAGTAATGGTGAAATAGCCGAGAGCAAGGGAAGAAGAAGAGGAAAAAGTGGGATGGAAAAAAGAAAGTGGGGTGGGAAGTTAGTTTTATCATTATTATTATTATTAATATTATTATTATTATTATTATTATTATTATTATTATTATTATTATTATTATATTTAAAAAAAAAAATACACGGACGTGTCAGGGTGTACAGGCTTTTCATGTTATTTACAACCACTGATAAAGGAAACTTTAGCTATTTTTCTTTTTGCTCATGATAAGTTTTTGTAGTACCCCAATTTTGTCTAACTTATTAAAAATAATTCAAAAAGTAATAATATCCATTTTACCTTTTTATGAAAACATAAAAAATAATTATATAAATATGTATATATTTATGCATTCATAATTATTAATAAAAAAATGTATAAATTATAAATACAAATGATACAGTTAATGGTAGTAAGTAGGCTCATTTTATCACATCAAATTACAATTTTAAATTATAGTTGAAACATGAAGTCAAATCAAATTACAATTTTAAACATTAAGCCAAATCAAATTATAATTTCAAACAAGCCAACTTATGTTGCCTTGTTTCTGCTCTGTTGGTCCACTACCTTGCTTCTGCACTATCCTTGTACTTATAGTAAATAATTAGAGAAAAAATAATTTTATAAGTCAAAGTTAAAACTATCTGGAAAAATAATACTTTTATAACTAAAGGTTTAATGCAAAATATGACCAAAAATGGTATGTAATGAATTAATCGATGAAAAAAGCAGTTCCCTTTGCCCTCAGCCATTGTCCACATGTTCTAGAGCAAAAGAAAAAATTTGGAGTTTGAAACAAAAAATAAAAGACAAATGATGTTGAATCCACGTACAAAGCTAACCAAAGTTGCAAGTTGTCCATCAGATGAACAAAATCAGATAAAAACAAATAGGCTAAAACTGTGAATGGATCATATGTGCAACATAACTCAAATTATTAGAAAAGAAATAAAACATAAAGAAGAAAATTAATAGTAAGCACAAAGACAGAGTAGGAAAACAACTAAACATTTGAAAAACTCTAAATACATCTTCATTTGTTTTCAAATAGAAAACATCTAAAGAAGCAAAAGAAGAAGAAGAAACCAGAACTAGTATCACCAACAACAAAAAAACAAATAGAAAACATCAAGGAGATTTTTATTTACAGCAAGAATAAGATAACATTATGAATGAAAAATAAAAAATAAAATCACAAATCATAAACCTTCGACGAGTTTCACCGTTGCCTTCATAACAGTAATCATGCCTTTTGATGCTGCAACGCTCTCCGCCTCAATCTCTTCCCCTCTCTCAGTTTCTTCTTTCTTCGTCTTAATCTTTTTCTCTTCTTTATTCTTCTTATTCATTTTTCCTTTTTTTGCCCAGTTAATGCATTCTGCACCAACCCAAGCGGCCGCCTCCTTTTAGTTTGTAACCTAGGGTTTCATTTCTATGTTTTTAACTTTTTTTTTGCTTTTTAGTTCAGCGGCCGCCTCCTTTTTTTTTTGCTTTTTAGTTAAGCGGCCGCCTCCTTTTTTTTTACATTTTAACTGTTTTTTGCTTTTTAACCTAGGGTTTCATTTCTATGCTTTTTAATTTTTATTTATTTATTTTGTATATGTATATATGTTTTATTAGCATTATGGAGCTATTAAATTATACTTATTCAACACCTTACACTTTCACTAAGACACAAACTTATGTGTGAAACTTTATACCCGAATTTGAACAAAAGTTAAGTTTGATTTTGAGGTTGTGTAGTGGTAATCTTCTGGATGTACATCCTATTTGGTTAGCATGTAGATCTCTCCTAAAGTTTGATCTTGTTGAGGGTATTGTCACTCCAATTAGTTTACCTATTGTTGTTGACGATATTCCAAAATAGAAATATTGCTTTAGGAATCGTGTTTATAACTATAGAGCTACTCTTATGAGAGTTTCACTACATAAGCCAATAGACTCATTCATCCTAAGAATATCCATATAAGCAAAAAAAAATACCTCTTCCATTCATTCAAAACTTTATATATTCACAACAATCATTCTACATAATTGCATCTATATCTCATGACATTGTTTTTTTTTTTAAAATGAAATGCAATTTTGCATCAATTTTCAGGATTTTTGGGGAATCATAAGAATTTTAGTCACATGTTAAATTAAAGTGGACAATGGTATCGGAAAAAAGAAAAACTTTACTTTTAAAGTTCAAGCAACCTGATTTGAAAAGTTTAAAAGACATCAACAATCAAACGAAAACCGTACAACATGAGAGTTTCTTTCACAAATATAGGAAGATCCTAAATCTCTTGGCAGTGAATTTGCAAACAGGGGCCCTAACGACACTGGTTCAATATTACGATCATATCTTAAGATGTTTCACTTTTCAAGACTTTCAATTGGCCTCACTTTAAAGGAGTTCGGACGAATATTGGGTTACTCCCTAGAGAAAGAAAATCCGTATCGATAGGTTGGGCTACCACTAAGTTTGAGCGCAAATTTCGAAGTGTTGAAAATTGACCTAAGAGAGTTGGCAAGTAAAATAGAGAAAAAAAAATGAGCTATTCATGGTTTTTCAAGAAAATATCTAGAGCAAAAGTGTTAGGATTTAGCTGTTAAAAAAGAAAGGGATATTTTTATAAATGTTTTGGTTCTCGTTATCTATGGTATTGTTTTATTCTCAAACCTTGATAATTTTTTAGAGTTTATTGCCATCAATGTCTTCTTGGCTTTTAAAAAAAATACACAAAATCCAATTCCTGCGGTTCTTGCTAATGTATACTACTCTCTGCATATGTGACACGAGAAGAGAGGGGGATCAATTTTGTGTTGTGTTCCAGTGCTACATGTTTGGTTCATGTCTCATATGTTCAAGAAAGGGTGTCATGCTGGAGTTAAAAATAATTGTGAATGGGCTCAAAGTATAGTTAGCCTTATTGGGGACCGAATTTTATGGTATCATAGAGAAGGAAGTAATATGTCAACGTGGAGATTTTCTAAACATACCTCTCATGGGAACCAAAAGATGTATTAATTACAATTTGACGGTAGCTCTAAGACAGCTTGGCTACCCTATGTTGGCGAACCCATATGATAAGTTATGGGAAGCTTTTGTTTTGCACAATACGAGTAAAGTAAACCCATCAATGTTGCGAAGGATAAGTCGAGCTTGGGAAATACTCATTAGAAAATGAAGAGTACTCGAATGTAGAAGTTGCAACACAAAAGAACCCTATCAACAATGGGTACAGAAAAGACTCCAATAACTCAAGATGCCTTTCCAAAATACACCCTCGAATGATTACGAAATACTTGAACCTACCCTTGTTACAAATGAAGAAATAGAAGAACTCAAAGCATCATTGTTAAAACTTGAAGAGGAGAAAAAAGAGCTACAAGCAAAGTTACAAAAAGTCTCCCAAGAGAACGAGAACTTACGATCAGAAAACACATGTAAGACTTAGGTTATTAAGAAAAGCAATAAGAGGATGAAAATTGAAATAGAAAATAAATTTGACATACAAGATTATTTGATAGGTGCAAATTAAAAGTTAGATGTGTGAAAGCAAGAAAGGAATTAAGCTATTGAAATGGCCTATATGTGGAAACTATTGTAGACAAAATCAACAAGCTCTAAGAGGAACATGAAAAAGGAGTTTGAATATATAAAGAAACAAAATAAATAAATAGTATCCAAGTACGAAAGTCAAGTAACAAATGAGAGGCAACACAAGAAAGAAATTGAAGAATTACACTCAAAACATCAAAATGCACTAAGAACATAAATGGAGACTTCTAGTTGTTGAGACAAACTCTATAATTAAAGTTTTGATGAAAACAAACAAAGGTTAATTAAGAAAGTTAATCATGATTCTAAAATATTATGTTAATTTAACTGGTGCCTTTGAGTGAATTTAATTAAAGACATAATCAAAAAAAGCAAAGGAAATTACAGGTTGATCAAAATGGGAACTCCAGAACGATCATTTAAGCTCAAGAACGTTCATTCTATAAAACCAAGAACGTTTATCGTTATCCGTTTTCTGCACATCAACAGCAGTCTTGCATCCTCTATGTTTCAGCTTGCAATCCTTCTCCAATTTTCTCTAGCTGCAATCAAGACTCAAGATGGAGAATGTATCATCCAAGATCAATGAAGAAACATCAAGGACACTGACAGAAAAGTACAGGATTGCATTAAATGCTAAATCCAAAAGTTAAAAAAGGCTATGTCATAGCATGATTAGTTTATTCAAAAGTACTGTCTTAAACCAAAAAAAGCATGGCCTCTCCAACAGCTCTTTCGTACTTATCCAATACATCTTCAGCCTGTAAATAGAATGCCATTATCCAGTATGAATGCAAGAAATTCAAGTACTAAGTAATCCACAATATACAATCACACTTAAGCTTGAAATTCTGCAAAACAGA
Source organism: Cicer judaicum (assembly GCA_037974835.1). Taxonomy (NCBI): domain Eukaryota; kingdom Viridiplantae; phylum Streptophyta; class Magnoliopsida; order Fabales; family Fabaceae; genus Cicer; species Cicer judaicum. The sequence goes on along the minus strand of JBBPBS010000235.1, from coordinate 3,942,249 downwards.
GGCAACATAATTTTCTGCAATTCGCGAAACAGCTACTGCTGCACATTCATATATCAGCTGCGAAATTATCATTAGATCCTTTGTAAAGAAGCTATTCTCAAACAAGAGTTGAGTAATATCAGATTCTGTCAAAATCAATCATTTTTAAAAACTTAAACTATAAGAGTTTCTTCATAGTTTGTTTAAGATTCCTTCCTATCAAGGTTAGATAGGTGTTGCTATTACTTTCTAGGAGGAAAGTAATTGAAGTGGAAATAGATCAAGGTTGATCTATACTAGGTGTTATAAGATTAAGAAGGTTCTTCGTTTTAAATACTTAGTGGAAAATCTCACAGCGTGAGGACTGGACGTAACCCACATTGGGTGAACCAGGATAAAACAAAATGCTTTGATGGATCAGACTACTACTTTTGGAAAAACAAAATGCAGCTATTCTTAAAATCTCAAGACACAGGAATGTGGCGCATCATTACAGATGGAGATTTCACACCAAGAGTTGACCAAAACGACCCAAACTCTGCTCTAAAAAGAGAAGCAGACTGGACAGCAGATGATAAAGCTAAGGTACTTTTAAATTCTAAAGCTCAGCTATTTTTATCATGTGCTTTAAGAAAGGAAGAAAGCGAAAGAGTGGATGAATGCAGAACTGCAAAAGAAGTTTGGGACAAACTACAAACTCATCATGAAGGAACAAGCCATGTCAAGGAAACAAGAATAGACATTGGCATAAGGAAATTCGAACTGTTTGAAATGCAAGAAGGAGAAACCATTGACGAAATATACTCAAGATTTACTACAATAGTAAATGAAATGGATTCCCTTGGGAAAGCTTACACAGTACAGGAAAGAGTAAGAAAAATCATGAGATGTCTTCCCATTATTTGGAGACCAATGGTAACAACTATAAGCCAAGCCAAGAACCTTGAATCATTGCCTCTAGAAGAATTAATTGGAACACTAAGAGCACATGAGGTACTGTTGCAAGAAGACAAACTAGTCAAGAAGGGAAAAACGGTTGCACTAAAAGCATCTCAAGAAAAAATCACAGCACAACTGGAAGAAGAACCAGAAGAAAATGAACAGGAAGGTGCTGATGAAATTGCGCTTTTCACCAGAAGAATACAGAGAATGATGAGAAGAAAGGATCAAATTAAGAAGGGATTTCAAAACAGAAATCCTAAAACAGATGTTGACAAAAGTCAAGTCACATGCTTTGGATGCAACAAGTTAGGACACTACAAAGCTGAATGCCCCTTAAACAAGAATCCACCAAAGCGATTTCCATTCAAAAAGAAATCAATGATGGCAACATGGGACGATTCAGAAGAATCGAAGACTGAAGAAGAAGAAGCCAACATATGCTTGATGGCAAAAACAGAGGAAGAAGAGGTAATAAATTCTGAACCTTGCTATTTGTGTGAACAAATGGGAAAAGAATTTGATAACTTATTAAATGACTCAAATCTCCTCATTCAAAATTGTAGTTCCTTGAAAGAAAAATTTTATAAAGAAAAGAAAGAAAAAGAAGAAAGTTTGGCTAAAAATGATTTGCTGAATAACATCATTCAAGAGTTAAAAGAAACAAAGAATTGTGAAAAACAAGAATGTCAAGAACGTTCTGCATTACAAACGAAGAATGTTCGACTTAAAAATGAAAATGAACTTCTCAAAATTGATTTATTAAACTTCATCAAAGCCACTGAAACCTTTCATAATATCATGGGATCTCAGATAGGGATCTTTGATAAAGCTGGCCTTGATTTCAATCAAACTCAGAAAACTAAGTTATATGAAAAAAAATTTGTCCCAGAAAGAAAGGAAGAAAAGTGCAAGACTAGATGTTCTTATTGTAAACAACTTGGACATCTGGAATTTTCCTGCTATTTTAGAAAAAGAGATGAAAAGATTGAAAGAAGAAAGCCTATGAAAAAAGAGAAAAATCCTGTTAAAACAGTTTTACAAAATCTGCAAAACAGAGAACAATCTCCAGGATGGCTACTAAACAGAGAAAGTTCAAGATCTCAGGCTGAACGATCTGGAAACTCTTTTAAACCAAAACAGAAATATTCTGAAACATATATTATGAAATCTATCTCAAAACCAATAATCAAAAAACCAGCTAGCTTTAAAAACAAGGGAGTAATATATCCTTTTAAGGAAAATGTTAAAACTAACTCTCAAGGACCCAAAACAAAGTGGGTTCCTAAAGCTGAACCAATATCACATGCAGGATGGTTCTCAAAGTATAAAGAGAAAGCCTTGGTTCTTGGACAGTGGCTGTTCAAGGCACATGATGGGAGATAGACATTGTTTGATAACCTTCGTCAAGAAGGATGGTGGTTCGGTAACTTTTGGCAACGATAATCAAGCTCAAATTAAAGGTAATGGAACCATTGGTAAGACAAACTCTGCTCAAATAAATAATGTCCAATATGTGGAAGGATTTAAACATAATCTATTAAGTATAAGTCAGTTATGTGACAATGGTTGCGAAGTTATTTTTAAACCAAAAATTTGTGAAATTAAGAAAGCAAAAACTGGAGAAATTATGTTTTCTGGGAAAAGAAAGAAAAATATGTATGTTCTATATCTTGATGAATCATGCTTTATATCAATTAATAAAGACAAATGGATTTGGCATAAAAGGGCTGGACATATTAGCATGAAAACAATTTCAAAAATTTCTAAACTTGACTTGTTAGAGGCCTGCCAAAACTTAACTTCGAAAAAGATAAAATATGTGAAGCATGTGTCAAAGGTAAGCAAGTAAAAAGCAGCTTTCATGCAAAGGATTTTGTGTCAACAAACAGAACTCTTGAATTACTCCACATAGATTTATTTGGGCATGTTAGAACAACAAATCTAGGAGGAATGAAATATGGTTTTGTTATCGTTGATGACTTCTCAAGATTTACATGGGTTCTGTTTTTAAAACAAAAAGATGATGCTTTTGAAACATTCAAAACCTTTTGCAAGAGGGTCCAAAATGAAAAGGAATCCAACATCATTTCCGTAAGGAGTGATCATGGAGGAGAATTCATAAATGCCTCATTCAAAAGCTTCTTTGATGAACTCGGTATATCTCACAATATTTCTTGTGCAAGAACTCCACAACAAAATGGAGTTGTTGAAAGAAAGAATAGAATACTACAAGAAATGGCAAGAACTATTTTAGAAGAATCAAATGTTGAAAGATATTTTTGGGCTGAAGTCATAAACACATCTTGCTATATCTTAAACCGTGTATCTATTAGAAAAATCATAAACAAAACACCATATGAAATCTGGAAAAACAGGAAGCCAAACATTTCTTATTTTCATGTTTTTGGTTGTTACTATTACATCCTAAACAATAAAGATCTTATTGGAAAATTTGATGCAAAATCTGATAAAGCAATATTTCTTGGATATGCAACCGAGTCCAAAGGCTATAGGGTATTCAATTTAAGAACTAATATTGTTGAAATAAGTATGCACATATTATTTGACGAGTTTGATGACTTAGACACAAGTAAAAAGGATAAGGAAGAAGAAACTTCCAACGAAACACAGCAGCAAGAAAGCCTGCAGAAAACACAGCAGCAAAACAGTTTGCAAAAAACAGAGATTGATAAACAATCTCCATATCATTCTCCACCAAAAAGCTGGAAAATAGTTGAAAGTCATCCACAAACCCAGATCATTGGAGACACTGCTTATGGAATCAGAACCAGAAAATCATTCAAAAATGATGAAAGCAACATGTCAATGATATCTCAAGTTGAACCAAAATCAATCAAAGATGCAATCATTGATCAATCTTGGGTAAATGCCATAAAGGAAGAATTACTGCAGTTTGAGAAAAATGAAGTCTGGACTTTAGTTCCAGATCCATTAGATCAGTCTGTTATTGGAATTCGATGGGTATTCAGAAACAAACTTGATGAAGAAGGAAAAATTGTGAGAAACAAAGCAAGATTGGTAGCTCAAGGATACAATCAACAAGAAAGTATAGATTATGATGAAACCTTTGCCCCAGTTGCAAGGTTAGAAGTTATTCGAATACTTCTTGCATATGCATCTCATAAACTCATTAAATTGTTTCAAATGGATGTGAAAAGTGCTTTTTTAAATGGTTTCTTAAATGAACAAGTATTTGTAAAGCAGCCCCCTGGTTTTGAAAGTCAATCAAAACCAAATCATGTTTTCAAACTCACTAATGCATTATATGGTTTGAAACAAGCACCAAGGGCTTGGTATGAACGACTGAGTTCATTTTTAATTGAAAATGATTTTCAAAGAGGAAAAATTGATACTACCTTATTTAAGAAAACAGAGGGAAATGATTTACTCATAGTTCAAGTTTATGTTGATGATATCATCTTTGGATCAACAAATGAAAAACTGTGCGCAAACTTCTCAAAACTTATGCAAAGTGAATTCGAAATGAGCATGATGGGGGAATTAAGATATTTTCTTGGCTTACAAATTAAACAATATGAAAAAGGCATTTTTATTTGTCAAGAAAAATACATCAAGGATCTGTTGATCAAATATAAAATGAATGAGTCAAAAATTATGACAACTCCTATGCATTCATCTACCTCTTTAGAAAAAGATGAAAATGGCAAATCTGTCTCTGAAAAAGAATATCGTGGAATGATTGGTTCTTTGCTATATCTAACTGCTAGCAGACCTGACATAGTGTTTGCAGTAGGATTATGTGCTCGATTTCAATCAGCACCAAAAGAATCCCACTAACAGCAGTAAAACGCATATTTAGATACCTTGTTGGAACAACTAATCTTGGTCTTTGGTATAGAAAAGGTTCACATTTTAATCTTATAGCATACTATGATGCTGAATATGCTGGAGACAAAATCGAAAGAAAAAGCACAAGTGGAGCATGTCAGTTCCTAGGTGAAGCATTAATCAGTTGGTCCTGCAGAAAACAAAACACCATAGCTCTGTCCACAACAGAAGCTGAATATGTGTCTGAAGCAAATTGTTGTTCACAGATTTTGTGGATTAAAAATCAACTCCAAGATTACTCTGTAAGTTATTCTAGTATTCCAATTTATTGTGATAATACAATTGCCATAAATTTAACTAAAAATCCTATTCAGCACTCTAGATCAAAACACATTGAAATAAAATATCATTTCATTCGTGATCATGTCAACAAGAAAGATATTGAATTAGTCTTTGTTGATACTCAAAATCAACTTGCTGACATTTTTACAAAGCCTCTTGTTGAGGACATTTTCAATTTGACAAAGAAAAACTTAAAATCATGAAAAATCCAGAAAATTTTGGATGAATTCTGCTACTGCAGAAAACGGAGAACGTTTATCATTCTCCTTTTCGCGAGGCATCATTCTCCGTTTTGAGATACCAACAGTTTTTATTATTTTAAAATTTTCCCTCTCAAATAAAAAAAAAGGTAAATCTTACATTTAATGAACATACCCATTTGTTTGATGTAAAGGCTGACACGCACACCAACTTAACTTTTTCCAAAATTGCTTTTCCTGCTTGCCTAGGTGCTAACTGTTCCCATTGGACAGTGCACAATCATTTCTTTTCTCTTCATCTTCTCACGTCAGAAAAAGCAAATTGTTAATCCCTTTCATCTTCTCACATTTTTCTGCATTAACCCTCTCTCTAAATACTCACTCAACTATTCATCTTCTTCATCTTCAACCTTGAAACCACAAAATGGCTCGAACAAAATAGTGCACTCGCAAAAACGCCTCCCCCTGCACTCCTTAATCTTCATCCGCATCGTATGAATCCATGGAACGATCACCATCTCCACCACCTAGACCATCACCATCACAAGCATCTCCTGCTTCTCCTCTTCCTACATCCAACGAACCAATCCTAAATATTTCTCCTTTATCTACCCTTCTTCCACCATTGTACACTCGTTCAACCTTTACTCAAGTTCCTCCACACTTCCGTACGCAAAACACTCTTCCACGAAGATCAATGAGAGTTCAATCTGGTATTGGAACTTCAAAATCATCAAACCCTAAAATTTTTGAACCTCTGTGTTTCATTATTTCAGATTCTGAAAATGATGATTCGTCTGATTCTTTCCATCTTTCATCCGCAAGGGTACCTCATAAAACCACTCAAACCAAACCATCACCAACAAAATCTATGCCCACCAATATTGAACCACCAGCACCACCAAAATCTGCAAAATCATCAACACCACCAAAGTCTCCAACACAAACACCAACAAATCCTACGTCTGTCACCCCTACAAAATCTTCCTTTTCCTCTGAACTCCCACACTCAACTCCTCCAAATCAAAAACGGAGATCATTGATTGATCTTGGTTCTCCTCCCCCAAAACAAAATGATGTTTCTCCTCAACCCAAACCACAAAGCAATCCCATACGAACACAAACCGCAATCAAAATTGCCCGTTATCTTGCTCGTAAGAAGTTTCACACATCTTAGAAAAAGAAAAAATTTAACCCTAAACCAAACCTAAAACCCACCTCTCCAGAACATTCTTTAAAATGTTCCCCACCACGAGAACGTTCTCCGATGCTCTCACATCCTCCTCGAGAATATTCTCCCAACCCAGCACCCTCCCCACATAAACAAACCAAACATTCTCCATCTCCACAGTCTTCCTCTACCTCCACCTCTGAATCTAAACCTCCTTCTAAGAAACACTAACAATCCACTCCTCCTCTACTTTCCCCTGAACACTCCAAAAAATTTACTGCCAAATGGGCTAAACGCCCAGTAGGAGTTGGTCGTGTCTTTCTGTTGGATAATCTGGATGTAAACGAAATTGTTGTTCAGCATCACACTAAAGCTCTTGGGTGGACATATTTCCTACAGACTTCTGAATCTTATTATCTAGAAGTTGTTCGTGCTTTTTATTGTAATGCCCAAACCTTTGCTGATAAATCTCTCTTCATTTCCAAGATTAAAGGTGTGGAGATCCAACTCACCCCAGATATTCTGGCTTCTATTCTCCAGCTCGCCATAGAAGGTCCATCTGTCTTTGAAGAACATTGGTACAAAGCCTTGAGTCTTCGCAAGACTGACGTCTTCTCTGACCTCTTTGAGGAAGATACCACTCGGCACCTCTCTACTTATCTTCAACCGCTTCCTAAGGTTTTTAATAATATGTCCCAACATACTCTGATTCCTCGTTGTGGAAGCCATGAATATGTATCTGATAATGATGCTTTGCTCACTTATCATCTCCTCCACTGCAAACGTTTGAATCTACCTTATGTGATCCTCCAGCACATGATATGTGCAGCCACCAAGGATTACATAAAGAACATTGTACCTTATGGCATGGTTTTAACAAAGGTTTTTAGGCATTTTGCAGTCTCCCTCGCTTCTGAATCCTCTATGGTCAAGGTCTCCAAATTTTAAACAAAAAATCTCTCGCACATGCGTAAAACTTCATCTACTCCAACTCCTACTCCTCTGCCATCCTTTCCCACCTCCTTAAAACGAAAACGATCAGCAGGACGGCGTCCCACTACCATTCATGTTCCCTTTCCTCCTACTGACCCTATAGACAATATAGCAACAATTACACCACCAGAACGATCCTCACCCATTCCAGAACATTCTCCACCTCAATCGGTTCATTCTCCACCAACAACCGAACATTCTCCACCTACCCCAGAACATTCTCCAGTACACTGCCCTCCTTCATTAACTCCAGTGCCTCAACCATCCACTCTTCCATCCTCAGATGTTCCCCCTTCCTCTTAACCACTTCCCTCACCTCCTCACAACTTTAGTACTTTCGTGTCTAATCCCCTTCTCTCTACCATGTCTCCATTATTAGGTTCCCCTCAAAAAACCAGCTCTTCTATCTTTGGAATCAGTCAGTTTTTAAACCTTTCAGCCACTATTGGACCTTCTCACACATCCATTAGTCCATTACCCTCCATCTCATCCTCCTTTGCTTCTTTTCCATCCATCTCTCCCACGGCTATTCCATCCCATACTGTAGTTGCTACCACCTCTCATCCTACTACTAATCTTCACCCTTCTCCTTCCATAACTGATCCTTCCAACTCTGACATAATGGCTACACTTCAAATCATCATGGCTAGACAGGTTCAGCATGATCAAGAAACGGCTAGTTAAAGAACTTGGTTGGTCGATCATCTCGCTCCCAAGCTGGGAATCCCACCTCCACCTCCTCCTCAGATTACTCCTCCTTCTGAAGCTTCTCATCCTGGAAAATCCTCCTCATAAGAAGGATCTTCTCCTTCTTTAGCTTCTTAATTTCTTTTCTGTTGTCTTTTTGAATGACAAAGGGGGAGAATTAAGTTAGTTTTTTAAATTCTGAACTGTTTATGTATATCTGCTTGCAATCATGTACCTTTGTTCTTAATATTAATGAAAAACCAGTTTATGGCATGTTATGTTTTAAATTTTGTAAAATTAATACTGCACAAATTGTGGGGGAGTCTTTAAAACTCCTACACATACTTGATATTAGAATCAGAATTAAAATCTAAATTAACATGTTTGTCATCATCAAAAAGGGAGAGATTGTTGAGACAAACTCTATAATTAAAGTTTTGATGAAAACAATCAAAGGTTAATTAAGAAAGTTAATCATGATTCTAAAATATTATGTTAATTTAACTGGTGCCTTTGAGTGAATTTAATTAAAGACAGAATCAAGAAAAGCAAAGGAAACAAGATCATTCTGCAGCAAAACAGAGAATGATCGCAAGCTTCAAGAATTGTTCATCACAACATATTGCTTAAACATTTTCTACATCTTTATCAAAGAATTTGCCCAGGAAATCTATTCATATCTAATCAATACATGGCAAGGAACAAGTAGAATTCATCCAAGCTCAAAAAGGCTATTTGATCTCAAAATTAGAAGGGTTCAAAGATGAACAAAAGTCATGACAGCTTGAAGAACTCCAAAAGTTCAAATGTCAAGAAAGCTCAATCAATCTTGACATATGACAAGGAAATTATGATGGAAATCCAGGTTGATCAAAATGGGAACTCCAGAACGATCATTTAAGCTCAAGAACGTTCATTCTATAAAACCAAGAACGTTTATCGGAGAACAATAAACGGAGAACAATAAACGTTCTTGGTTTTATAGAATGAACGTTCTTGATCATAAATAATCGTTCTGGAGTTCCCGTTTTGATCAACCTGGATTTCCTTTGTAATTTCCTTGTCATATGTCAAGATTGATTGAGCTTTCTTAACATTTCAATTTTTGGAGTTCTTCAGGCTGTCATGACTTTTGTCCATCTTTGAACCCTTTTAATTTTGAGATCAAATAGCCTTTTGGAGCTTGGATGAATCCTACTTGTTCCTTGGCATGTATTGATTAGATATGTATAGATTTCCTGGGCAGATTCTTTGATAAAGATCTAAAAAGAATTTAAGCAACATGTTGTGATGAACAATTCTTGAAGCTTGCGATCATTCTCTGTTTTGCTGCAGAATGATCTTGTTTCCTTTGCTTTTCTTGATTCTGTCTTTAATTAAATTCACTCAAAAGCACCAGTTAAATTAACATAATATTTTAGAATCATGATTAACTTTCTTAATTAACCTTTGTTTGTTTTCATCAAAACTTTAATTAAAGAGTTTGTCTTAACAATCTCCCCCTTTTTGATGATGACAAAAATGTTAATTTTGATTTTAATTTTGATTCTAATATAAAGTATGTGTAGGAGTTTTAAAGACTCTCCCTCAATTTTTGCAGTATTAAATATTACAGAATTTAAAACATAACATGCCATAAACTGTTTTTTTCATTAATATTAAGAACAAATGTACATGATTGCAAGCAGAATTACATAAATAGTTCAGATTTAAAAACTAACTTAATTCTCCCTCTTTGGCATCCTAAAAGACAACAGAAAAGACTCTAAGAAGCTAAAGAAGGAGAAGATCCTTATGATGAGGAGGATTTTCCAAGATGAGGAGCTTGAGAACGAGGAGGAATCTAAGGAGGAGGTGGAGGTGGAATTCCCAGCTTGGGAGCAAGATGATCGGCCAACCAAGTTCACAAACTAGCCGTTTCTTGATAATGTTGAACCTGTCGTGCCATGATGATTTGAAGTGTAGCCATTATGTCAGAGTTGGAAGGTTCAATTATGGAAGGAGAGGGGTGAATGCTAGTAGTAGGATGAGAGGTGGTAGCAACGACAGTATGGGATGGAATAGGCGTGGGAGAGATGGATGGAAAAGAAGCAAAGGAGGATGAGATGGAGGGTAATGGACTAATGGATGTGTGAGAAGGTCCAACAGTGGCTGAAAGGTTTAAAAACTGACTGATTCCAAAAATGGAATAGCTGGTTTTTTGAGGGAAAACAAATAATGGAGACATGGTAGAGAGAAGGGGATTAGACACGAAGGTACTAAAGTCGTGAGGAGGTGAGGGAAGTAGTTTAGAGTAAGAGGGAACATTTGAGGATGGAAGAGTGGATGGTTGAGGCACTGGAGTTGATGAAGGAGGGCAGTGTACTGGAGAATGTTCTGTTGTAGGTGGAGAATGTTTGGTTGTTGGTGGAGAATGAACCGGTTGAGGTAGAGAATATTATGGAATGGGTGAGGAACGTTCAGGTGGTGTAAGTGTTGTTGTATTGTCTGTAGGGTCAGTAGGAGGAAAGGAAATGCTGTCCTGCTGATCGTTTTCGTTTTAAGGAGGTGGGAAAGGATGGTGGAGGAGTAGGAGTTGGAGTAGATGAAGTTTTACGCACGTGCGAGAGATTTTTTGTTGAAAATTTGGAGACTTTGACCATAGAGGATTTAGAAGTGAGGGAGACTCAAAAATGCCTAAAAACCTTTGTTAAAACCATGCCATAAGGTACATTATTCTTTTTGTAATCCTTGGTGGCTGCACATATCATATGCTGGAGGATCGCATAAGGTAGATTCAAACGTTTGCAGTGGAGAAGATGATAAATGAGCAAAACATCATTAACAGATACATATTCATGGCTTCCACAACGAGGAATCAGAGTATGTTGGGACATATTGTTAAAAACCTTAGGAAGGGGTTGAAGATAAGTAGAGAGGTGTCGAGTGGTATCTTCCTCAAAGAGGTCAGAGAAGACATCTGTCTTGCGAAGATTCAAGGCTGAGTACCAATGATCTCCAAAGACATATGGACCTTCTGTGGGGAGCTAGAGAATAGAAGCCAGAATGTCTGGGGTGAGTTGGATCTCCACACCTTTAATCTTGGAAATGAGGAGAGATTTATCAGCAAAGGTCTGGGCATTACAATAAAAAGCACGAACAACTTCTGGATAATAAGATTTAGAAGTCTGTAGGAAAGATGTCCACCCAAGAGCATCAGTGTGATGCTAAACAACAATTCCGTTTACATCCAGATTATCCAACAGAAAGACACGGCCAACTCCAACTGGGCGTTGAGCCCATTTGGCAGCAAAAAGTTTGGAGTGTTCAGGGGAAAGTAGAGGAGGAGTGGGTTGTTTTGGGTTACATAGAGGGAGGTTCAGACGCAGAGGTGGAGGTAGAGGAGGACTGAGGAGATGGAGAACGTTTTGTTTGTTTTTATGGGGAGGGTGCTGGGTTGGGAGAATATTCTTGAGGAGGATGTGAAAGCACAGGAGAACGTTCTCGTGGTGGGGAACATTTTGAAGAATGTTCTGGAGAGGTGGGTTTTAGGTTTGGTTTAGGGTTAAAATTTTTCTTTTTTTGAGATGTGTGAAACTTCTTGCGAGCAAGGTAACGAGCAATTTTGATTGCGGTTTGTGTTCGTATGGGATTGCTTTGTGGTTTGGATTGAGGAGACACTTCATTTTGTTTTGGGGGAGGAGAACCAAGATCATTCAACAATCTCCGTTTTTGATTTGGAGGAGTTGAGTGTGGGAGTTCAGAGAAAAAAGAAGATTTTGTAGGGGTGACAGGCGTAGGGTTTGTTGGTGTTTGTGTTGGAGACTTTGGTGGTGTTGATGATTTTGCAGATTTTTGTGGTGTTGGTGGTTCAGTATTGGTGGGCATAGATTTTGTTGGTGATGGTTTGGTTTGAGTGGTTTTAAGAGGTACCCTTGCTGATGAAAGATGGCAAGAATCAGACGAATCATCACTTTCAGAATCTGAAATAATGAAATACAGAGGTTCAAAATTTTTAGGGTTTGAAGATTTTGAAGTTCCAACACCAGATTGAACTCTCATTGATCTTCGTGGAGGAGTGTTTTGCGTACGAAAGTGTGGAGGGACTTGAGTAAAGGTTGAACGAGTGTACAGTGGTGGAAAAAGGGTAGATAAAGGAGGAATATTTAGGATTGGTTCGTTGGATGTAGGAGGAGGAGAAGCATGAGATGCTTGTGATGGTAATGGTCTAGGTGGTGGAGATGGTGATCGTTCCATGGATTCATATGAGGAGGATGAAGAGTAAGGAGTGCAGGGGGAGGCGTTTTTGCGAGCGGACTGTTTTGTTCGAGCCATTTTGTGGTTTCAAGGTTGAAGATGAAGAAGATGTATAGTTGAGTGAGTATTTAGAGAGAGGATTAATGTAGAAAAATGTGAGAAGATGAAAAGAAAAGAAATGATTGTGTGTTGTCCAATGGGAACAGTTAGCACCTAGGGAAAGAGGAAAAACAATTTTGGAAAAAAGTTAAGTGTGTGTGCGTGTCAGCCTTTACATCAGACAAAAGGGCATGTTTCATTAAATGCCAAGATTTACCTTTTTTGATTTGAGAGGGAAAATATTAAAATAATAAAAATAGTTGGTATCTCAAAACGGAGAATGATGCATCACTAAAAGGAGAATGATAAACTTTCTCCGTTTTCTGCAGTAGCAAAATTCAACCAGAATTTTCTGGATTTTTCATGATTTTCAGTTTTTCTTTGATCAAATTAAAGCTGTCCTCAACATGAGGCTTTGTAAAAATGTCAGCAAGTTGATTTTGAGTATCAACAAAGATTAATTCAATATCTTTCTTGTTGACATGATCACGAATGAAATGATGTTTTATTTCAATGTGTTTTGATCTAGAGTGCTGAATAGGATTTTTAGATAAATTTATGGCACTTGTATTATCACAATAAATTGGAATACTGGAATAACTTACAGAGTAATCTTGGAGTTGATTTTTAATCCACAAAATCTGTGAACAGCAATTTGCTGCTGACACATATTCAGCTTCTGTTGTGGACAGAGCTATGGTGTTTTGTTTTCTGCAGGACCAACTAATTAATGCTTCACCTAAGAACTGACATGCTCCACTTGTGCTTTTTCTTTCAATTTTGTCTCCAGCATAATCAGCATCACAGTATGCTATAAGATCAAAATGTGAACCTTTTTTATACCAAAGACCAAGATTAGTTGTTCCAACAAGGTATCTAAATATGCGTTTTACTGCTGTTTAAGTGGGATTCTTTTGGCTCTAATTGAAATCGAGCACATAATCATACTGCAAACACTATGTCAGGTCTGCTAGCAGTTAGATATAGCAAAGAGCCAATCATTCCACGATATTCTTTTTCAGAGACAGATTTGCCATTTTCATCTTTTTCTAAAGAGGTAGATGGATGCATAGGAGTTGTCATAATTTTTGACTCATTCATTTTATATTTGATCAACAGATCCTTGATGTATTTTTCTTGAAAAATAAAAATGCATTTTTCATATTGTTTAATTTGTAAGCCAAGAAAATATCTTAATTCCCCCATGATGCTCATTTCGAATTCACTTTGCATAAGTTTTGAGAAGTTTGCGCACATATTTTCATTTGTTGATCCAAAGATGATATCATCAACATAAACTTGAACTATGAGTAAATCATTTTCCTCTGTTTTCTTAAATAAAGTAGTATCAATTTTTCCTCTTTGAAAATCATTTTCAATTAAGAATGAACTCAGCCGTTCATACCAAGCCCTTAGTGCTTGTTTCAAACCATATAATGCTTTAGTGAGTTTAAAAACATGATTTGATTTTGATTGACTTTCAAAACCAGGGGACTGCTTTAAAAATACTTGTTTATTTAAGAAACCATTTAAAAAAGCACTTTTCACATCCATTTGAAACAATTTAATGAGTTTATGAGATGTATATGCAAGAAGTATTCGAATAGCTTCTAACCTTACAACTGGGGCAAAGGTTTCATCATAATCTATACCTTCTTGTTGATTGTATCCTTGAGCTACCAATCTTGCTTTGTTTCTCACAACTTTTCCTTCTTTATCAAGTTTGTTTCTGAATACCCATTGAGTTCCAATAACAGATTGATCTAATGGATCTGGAACTAAAGTCCAAACTTCATTTTTCTCAAACTGCAGTAATTCTTCCTTCATGGAATTTACCCAAGATTGATTAGTGATTGCATCTTTGATTGATTTTGGTTCAACTTGAGATATCATTGCCATGTTGCTTTCATCATTTTTGAATGATTTTCTGGTTCTGATTCCATCAGCCGTGTCTCCAATGATCTAGGTTTGTGAATGACTTTCAACTATTTTCCAACTTTTTGGTGGAGAATGAAATGGAGATTGTTTATCCATCTCTGTTTTCTGCAGACTGTTTTGCTGCTGTGTTTTTTGCAGGCTTTCTTGCTGTTGTGTTTCGTTGGAAGTTTCTTCTTCCTCATCCTTTTTACTTATGTCTAAGTCATCAAACTCGTCAAATAATATGTGCATACTTATTTCAACAGTATTAGTTCTTAAATTGAATACTCTATAGCCTTTGGACTCGGTTGCGTATCCAAGAAATATTGCTTTATCAGAGTGTGGCAGCGTCAAAAGGCATGATTACCGTTACGCCGAAGACGGTGACACTCGCTTTAGATTTGCGATTTCTTATTTTTTATTCATAATATTATCTTATTTTTGCTATAAATAAAAATCTACATTTTTATAACTAAAGAATAATTATATGGTGAAGATAAGGAAAAAAAACATATGTATTGTACAAGAGAAAAATATCACATATGTATTTCCAAGATTATGCCCCATTCGCTAGAGCTTCTTCTCTAGATTAATCTATTTGCCTTATAATATCACATCCACCAAGTCTTCTAAGAGGATTCCTTAACTCCAGCATTCCATTAAAATATCTACTATTTAACCTCCATTTATGGTTGGGAGCTAACCAACAACCTAACCATTGTGAGGTTGTTTCAATACCACAACATGGACATGCATGCTAACCTTTAGTATTCCATCCAGGCTAGCTAGCATATGCTGTAAAGTCATTAATAGTCAATATTATAGCAGCACGAAGTTGAATTGTCTCTTTCTTATAGGTGTCAAATGTTTCAATTCCATTTTCCCGTAACTCTTGCCATTCTTGTACTAATGGTTATAGGTTAACATCATTGTTATTTCAAGGACCTTCAGGACTAGGAACTAGTAGTGATAACATGAAGAATGATCATTTCTTGCACATCCAAGGAGGAAGATTATATGCAATTACCATAGCGGGCCAAGTGCTCTGAGTAATACTCATAGTCTTGTAAGGATTGAACCCATCAGAAGCCACTCATAATTGAACATTAGGAGGATCTGATGAAAATATTGGATATCGAGCATCAAACTCTTTCCAAGCAACGGAGTCAGCATGATGCCTAAGAATACCATCATTCGATCGACTTGGGGTGTAATGAGTCGGTTTGGTTTGGTTTTCTGCGAAAATGGAAGCAAAACCAATGAAATTTGCATGAGTTGATTTGGTTCAGTTTTACTTGTTTTTTATAACTCGATTCGAACCAAACTAAAGCGGTATATATAGGTTGGTTCGGTCCGGGTGATTGGATTTCAAAAAAACCAAAACAATAAACATTTTGATGTTTTGGTAGAATAAGAAAATAATATACAAGTGTAGCAACCATTTTAATTTCTACATCTAAAATAGAATTTGGAATAACTACAAACTCATAATTTAATCCTCTCAAAGACTAAAACAAAATATTCAGTAGCATTACATAATTTGATCCCTTAAAACAGAACTCAAAATAACATAGTGCAATAACAACCCATGTTAAAATACAAAACAATCACTAGTGTGCCAAATTAAACCAGAATTTAGTTGACTAGATTCTAAATAAGAATTTAAATTACAATGAAAAATAACAACAATTCAAAGTATACAGTAACATTCCACTTGAATGATAAAAATCTGAAATAAAAATAAATAAATAAATAAATAAACATTTAGAAGTTATAATATGAAATTTATTTTCAACTTGAACATATAAAATTAAATACAACCTTAGATTGCATTCTTCATTCATGTCATGCCATTTGTATTAACTCCAACACTAGTAATACGTAATCCAGTAATTTCTAAAAATTGAAACACACAATCCACAATAAATTAGTTTGATAATATAATGAAATATAATAACAAAGTGAACAAAAATGAGAGTTGAATTACAAATCAACTTTCATACTTGCTTCAAGTTGGTGCACTTCATCCATTTGTGCTCTTAAATCAATTACCTTGGGTTTCTTATCCAAATTTGGTACAAATCAAAGCTTCAACAACAGTGGAACTCAAACTACTACGAAATGAATCAAGTACATGATCTCTTGTACTAAATTCAAACTCATATGACACTGTAGACACTGAAATAGTCAATATATCTCTAGCCAAGAAAGAAAGGACAAGTAATTCAAAGAAGGAGTGATGTCCACAATTCGTGGTAAGGGAAATCTTTAGCAATCGTAACATGACAAGGAACTTTAAAACTAGGAGAAGCCACACTCATAAAGTATTTAAATCATTCATTTTAAACATGTTTAAAAGCAAGTTCATCAATAACTATCATCTTTGCTAGGGTTGAACGGGTCATATCTTGACTAAATTCATAAAACTTAAAACTAATAGTGTTGTTTGGGTCATCTTAACAATCGTTTTCTATAGTAATTTTTTTTTTGTTTCTTATCAACTACCTAATTTGGATTTTTAAGGCAAACCTTATAATGATTATTCATGTTAGTGGTTCCATGACTAGAACTATTGCATGCATAAATTTTTTTACAATAATTACATTCAGTCCTATTTTTATTCTTTGTAAAGTGCTCCTAAGTTGAAGAAGGAGGTCTACTAGGTTTCTGTTTCAATATATCTTGTTGTGCAATCGATTCTAGTTTTAGATCGAACTTTCTACTACTCTTTGTTGTGTGGCAATTGGTTCTAGAATTGAAACTTGAGTGCAAGCAGTTGCTACATTCTCACTTTGTGAATTACTTCCTATGTAACTTCCACTTTCACTTGCCATTTGCTCAACTTAAAATAACCTAAAAACCCAAAACAAGATCTTAGTTTAGTGAATGTAATAGAACTGTATTTCTTAGATTCTAAAGAGTTTAGAGTTAAAACTAACACAAGCTAAATGCGGAGAAAAAAATCAAAATAGAAAATTACAATCAAAACTTTATTGAATTTACAACACAATAGAAAACAATAATCAAAATAGAAGAAAAAGAAAACAACAAAAAAGAATAAACTTTCTTACCTAAATGGATATAAACAAATTGTGATAGAAAAAAATAGAGACAAAGAAACGGAGAGGAGTTCACAACAGTGAGAAACAATCGAGAGACGGAAAATGAAGGAGTTGTTAGAGAAACAAATAGTGAGGGGAGAAACGGTCGTGAGTTGTGGCGGTGAGGAGAAAAACAAAAAGCAAGGTGAAAGGTGGCGAGTTGGGCGGCGCAATTTCAACGAGTGCGCTATGGGCAGCTAGGTGAGAACTGAGGAGGATGATACATAGTGCCGATACAAGTGAGTGTGAGTAAATGAGAGGTTGATGCAGTAGAGTGTGGTTGTGAGGATATCACTAGGGTTTGGAATTGAGCTTAATATGTGATGGGTCTGATTGTTGTATAAAAAAAAGTTGTCTTATTTGACTCGATTTTTAAGTAAAAAATATATATAAAAAAAATGAATAGTGTTGGTTTGGTTTTTATTGGATGTTCGGATTGGTTGAATTTATTTTGTCCACTTACACTCCGACAATCGACCCTCGTAGTGCCATCTCATCCACTTAGCAACTTTGGAGGACATGAACAACCTTTGCAGTCTTGGTTTCTATGGAAACCATCGAAGGATTTTTCCTAGTAAGTTCTTTCGTTTTGAGAAGTCTTCATCCCATTATTTGTATATCTTCATCATTTTTCTCCATAGGAATTCTAGAACACTTAAAGTGAGAATGTAGGGATTTGGCTATCTGCATTATTTTTCTCCATAGGAGATCTCTGGGATTAGTTAAGTGTTCGTAAACAATTCTATAGGAATGTGAGTGATAGTTGGCACAATTTGTACAAAGGCACATTATTTTCCATTGATTTTTGAATTTTGAAAAACAAATTGAAGAAGTTCATCAACCCTTTTAATATGTTCTACAATTTGTTTTGATTCATCACCCATCTATCCTCTATGCGTCATTTGACCAAATATTGAACAAAAACTAACATAAATGAAAGAAATAAGATAGGAAAATCAAAATAAAACATACCAGAGCAAAAAATCAAAGCAAAATAATACACATCCAGGAATGTGGAAAAAATGAACAAAAAATCAAAATATTAAAAATATAGAAATAAAAAAACAAAAAAACTTTTTTGTACATAACAATACTGAAATCAAATATTATCAAAGTTTTATGTGTATACTTCCAAATCAAAAGTTTGAAATAGACATCTAAATGTAATTTTTTTTTTAATTTAACAGAATAACTCAACTTTGAAACAATTATAACACGTGCATCCGCAACTTAATTATACATTTTTTTTACTTATAAACAAAAAAAAAATATTAAAGGAAGTGCAATGACCACTCCAACTCGTACAAACAAACCAAGTGACACAAACCCACCACCTAAATTTGAACAAACACCCTCAAAAAAGTAATTGTCATAAACTAACAATATACACCTAACACTACAAACTATAAGCGCCGGTGAATTATAGAATCGTTTTCAGGAAAACAACCACCAATTTACAAACAAAACTGATCCTCGTTGTGTTTAATAGAAGTTAGGTTTGTAAAATGACCAATATAATTAATTTCCTTTTTGTTTTTTATAACAACAATGCTATCCGGTTTGCATGTCTTCAGAATGACATGATTGGAAAATTGGGATAAACATTTTTTCGATCTATAGATACTATAAGAATTATGAACCTGCCTTTTTTTTTATAGTTGGTTTGTAAGAGAGATTGAGAATTTATTAGTATGAGCTGAAATTTGTGTACCTTAATTTGAATAAAACATATTCAAACTTAATTAGAATAAACTCACCATGAAACAAGGGAATATATATTTAGTTGACTAGAAGATATAATGCATAAAGAAAGAGTTAAAAGAGAGATTGAAAAGAATAATTAATGTCTTCCACTCAAATGAAACTTATGTATTACTTAAAATATGAAAATAAATTCAAAGAAAATTAAAACTAACAATATAATTGAATAATCAATAAAGCTGAGATTGAGATGTGCAGGTCCTAAGGAACTTAAATCTATCCACACCCTTAAAACAAATTGGAAATCGGTAGATCACATATACTGCAGTACTATATATATAATTGATCTATATGTTTTGAAGAATTGAGAGGAGATGAAATATAAAATATATATTAACGTACATTAAAGTGTAGGAAGTTGGCTATATGTAAACCTAGTAAAGTAGGAAAAAGGATTTAGATCATGTGATATCATTAGCATAAGCAAACTAACGTAACAGAGACATCAGTAAACATCCAAGAAAGTGGAACAAGAAATGTTCAAATCAAAGCAAAAATACCAGAACAAGATATATTCAAATTAAAACAAATTAAGAAAAACTAGAACAAGAACAACTAAATCAATAAAAGCATAAGAGACATATTTTAAGAGAAATCGTTGAACAAAATGAAATAATAATGGGAAGGAAAAAAACAAAAACGAATTGAACAAAGAACATAAGAAAATAGTGAGAGTTATCGATGTAGTCAAATACTGCAGAAAAATCAGGATTTTTTAAGCAAAATTACTGAAAGATGTATACTTTGATTCAAGAGATAACTAGAGATTGGTATTGTGAAGGTTGCTACTAACAGATTGTAGTGTCGGTAGAGAGGTTACGAATGGAGATGGGAGTATTCGAAGCAACTCTCGTACAAATTAAGGGTGTGAGGGATTTTGCAGCGGGAATGAAAGACTCTTGTTTTGGGGAGAGACTGTGAATAAATATCGATCTATACCTATGACTTCTTGTTTGGTGTTTGTTACGACATTTATGTGGGTCACTAAAAAACAACCATTAGTATATGACAAAATTCTTGTAGTGATAGATAGACTCACGATAAGATAGAAAGAAAACCACACGCACTCAAAACGAAAACATATAGGACAAACAAGTGCATATAAAATAGAGAAGTAAAGTACAAGGTGCCTGATGAGGACAAATGAGAGCAATTTTGAAGTTGTTCTTTCACATGTCTTACAAGAGTTGGTTGGACTTTTCTATCGTATGATCTTCTAACTAGAGACATAGTTGTCTTGGTTTTGATCTTCCTTATGACTTATCAGATGGAGTAATTTGTTCTAGTGTTTTGATTTCCCATCAAATGATGAGTCAAACATGTAATATACCAGAGTGAGAGCCTTATCCTTGAACATACACAAGGAAGGCTTCAGACCTTGTAGCCAGAGGATTGCTAAGGTGGCTCATACTACAGTACAAGCTTCTTTGAGGGTAATCTTATTTCATAATTATTTTGAGTGCATCATCTTGTTCTGATGAAGATACCTAACTTGTTTCCATTCAACATTCCAAAGAGATGTTAATTTAGGAGTTGTGTTTCTTGTCATTTCTTCAAAGGGGTTACATGCACATGTGATCATATATTCAGATCATAGAAGTTTTAGAAAACTTATCCCTAATAAGTTAAATTCATTGTTAAAATGCACTAAAACATTTCCATTATTTAATACTTCCTCCTATCAGATGATGGGTATCAGTATTAGAAAATAGACTCTTCTCACGTAGTAACTTACTATGCCTTACAGAAGCATTCACATTTTGTCCAATTTGTCATTGAAGTGTTTCAAGAATCAAAACAACTAGAAAACAGAAAGAGGAAATATATAAGGAGTATTAATAAGTTGTCCAAAAGAAGAGTTGATTACATGAAGAAGTATTTTCTTGCATAATTGATCTAATAAAGTATCTCTTATATAAATATGATTTTGAGAAAATTACTCTGTTTCAATTGACATAGAGAAAAATCCTTATTCATGTTTATTCTTCTCTTTGAGTATTCACTTGTTTCAATATAGAGATTTTATTTTACTACACAAAATATTATTGTAGAGTGATTTGCAAAAAGGGCAATTGTAATATGAAAAGCCTTTTCTTAATACAAAAAAATCTTTGAAAAAGAGATGGAGTTGACATTTGAGAAAAGAGATGTTCTACAAGAACACTTCAACTAATTTTTCAAAAAAGCAATAGTGGTCCTTTTGTCAAACCAAGTTTTGAAGGAGATAAACACATTTAAGAAAATATTTAAAAAACATACACTTTTTCCAACCATTTTCTTAGTAATTCTAGCCTATAAGGATATTTTCTCTTACATATATTTTATAATTGTTTACAACAAACTATTGCTACCTCTAGTCCTCCCCTTATTGAAAAATTTTGTCTCAGTACAATCGATGTCTTAATTCATTATATTTCCATAAATAGTTGTACACGTTTCTTTACTCTGTCTCTTTAAACTTCGATAGGAAGTCTACACTCCAACATCCTCTGCTCATCATAATGGGCTTATCCTTTGACTGAAGAAGTGAATGACATCATCTAATAGTGATAACTTCTAAGATTTGTCTTTTTAATTGAAGACGTGTTGAATTAAGTATGAAGATATATTGATTTAAGATCTCCAATGGTAACATTCTCAAAGAATACTTTTCTCAATATTAAAATAGAATCTGATCAATATGAAAACAAAACTAACATAATGAAAAAGACAATGTATTAAGAAGAAATTATGTAAAAGTTTATAACACCAAAAGAAAAGAACAAATGAAATAACAATACTTATGAATCTCAACGGGCCAGAAAGTTGAGAATGTTCCGATGGTTAGAGCTTGGAAAGGCTAAAGAATAATACTTAGAGCCTGAAAAAGCAGAGTAAATAATACTTGCATGCTATTTGTTTAAAATAGTGGATTAAGTCTTCAATTGTACTGAGACAAAGGGGGGGACTAGCTAGATGTAACAACAGTTTATTGTGAACTAGTATAAATGTTGTGTCTATTCTCTCTCTATTATTCTAATATATGTTCTTTATGATTAAACTTTATTTTCACTAAACCTATGTTATAATCATAAATTGAATGATTTGATAAATAATATATTTTTGGTTAAACAGTCAAAGTATTTTTCAAAAAAGGAAAAAACACAATTTTAACTCCTCATTTTTGTGTTTTCTAACACCTTGAATTGGAAAGGTTAATTTTGCTAAAGTTTGGGCTCTTTTTATAGTGTTAGGGGTGGCTTAAAATATGGGCTTAAAAAAACCTCTAATTAACATAGTTAGAGGTGTGTCTTCTACCCCACTACTCTAACCTCTCTTGAAATAATCAATTTTTAGTTCCCAATACTCTAACCTCTCTAGAAAGAATCAATTTTTAGTTTTAAAATCAATTTTTAGTTCGAATTTTCTAGTAAAA
Organism: Cicer judaicum; assembly: GCA_037974835.1. Classification (NCBI taxonomy): domain Eukaryota; kingdom Viridiplantae; phylum Streptophyta; class Magnoliopsida; order Fabales; family Fabaceae; genus Cicer; species Cicer judaicum. The sequence goes on along the minus strand of JBBPBS010000235.1, from coordinate 3,919,596 downwards.
AGAAGACATGCATACCTATAATCTGAATTAAGCATTATGCATATTGATTGTAAAAAGATTGATAAAAAAAGTAGCTCTATTTACATTAAAAAAAGTAAAGAATTAAAATGAATTAAAATATAAAAGATCAAAATAAATATTAAATAAAAAATTAATGATCAATTATATTTATATTTTTTTTTATAGAAGAAATATTTTTTTAAGAGAAGAATTATGGAACACATTTTCTTTACTTAGACTAGTTTGAGTCTTTACACTGATATCTTATGTGAAAATTAAAACAATTAAATGGTAATGATACCATTTGCATTTTAAAAAAGTTACCATTTGCATTTTAAGTTGTAGACCCAAGGAGTTGCAATGATAAGAGTGTTCTACATAATTTTCTACACATTTGAATATATATTTTGGAATATAAATCTTTCAGTGGAAGCATTAATTAACAACAATAAACAAAAAATTAACAATACAACAATAAACAAAAAATTAACAATGGTAATGATAAATGGTTACAACAAACCCTATCTAATTTTTGCCTCTAATTTGGCACTAGTATTTCTTTCCCTAAAGAATTCAACCCAACGAGAGTAAATCCACATAATACTAACCCCAATAGCCCCAAACACAACAATAGCCCAAGAAGCCCAAATCCATGTAGGAATAAGCCCAAAAGCAAGTCCACTAGCATAAAACATTACCATCCTAAAAACAAAGTAAGGGCCCACAAACCCCCTCACAATAGAATACATCACATAAAACGGCGGCGACAGAGCGTCGTAAACCCTAGCGGCGAACCGATCTTCCCGGCGACAAGCTCCGGCTAGCGTCCATATATTCTGACACAAACTCGTGACTTCAGCGAGAACAAGCAAAACCACAACGGAGAAAGCACCGTGTGAGACCACGTGACGGCACGTGACGATGACGAAAAGCGTGGCTAAATGGTGAGCGATGAAGAGAACGTCGCTTGGGAAGAAAACGACGTAGTGTAACAGATCGGTTATGAAGTAAGCGATGCTGTAATCGAGAACAGTTTTCTGGAAATCGGTGTTGACAGCGGAGAAGCCGCGGTTGCTGTCGGCGAACACGGCGGTTGCGCCGAGAACTGCGGCTGGTGTGCCGTGAAAGAGTGAAATCAAGCAGCTTGAAAATTCGGATCGATTCTTTAGGGTTCGGTTACGGAAAACAATGAAGTAACCGATTAGGTAAATAGAAAGAAACATAAAGAAAAATGGGACAACTAACCAACCTTCTAACAATAAAGTTCCCATTATTTTAATTTTTGTGTTTGGGAATGCGATTGAGAAAGGTTATGAAGCGAAAGGGGTGGGTTTTTATGTGCGGTTCTTGGAATATTCTGGGTATTTATTCTGTTTCTTTTTGTTGAGTGTGATTTTAGAGAAATGAGAGTTTTGGCTTTAGGTTTGGGTGAGTGGTTACGATGAATTTGAGCAGAAATTATGAGTGTGGTTTTTGGCTTTTTATTTTATGAGAAACAAGTGGATTTTTTTAGAAAAAAATTGGGGAACAGGGAAGTAGATTTGGGTGTGGAATTTGAGAATGAATACAGTGTGAAGGAAAAGTGTGCGTTGGTGAGAAAAATGTGAGGGTTGGTGTGGGTGGGCGAAGGACGATTTTTGGAGGGTCGGATGAATTGGGAGATGAAAAGGGTTTGGGGATTGAAAATTGAATTATTTTATTTTTTATTTTTTTATAGGTAATTAAAGTTGAATGATTGTGTACGGATGAGTTTGGATGGATCTTCTTGTCTTCTTGGGCTTTTTATGGACTTCACAAAAATTTGTGACACATACGGAAGAAAAAAAATTTGGTTGATGCTACTGCAATGTTTGTTTGAAAGTCACTCGTTTAAAAAAAATAAAGTGTCTCTTAAGATTTAATTCATACATCAATCATGTTACTGTTGCGATTCTAAAGATTAAAAAACCCTTCATTTATATTTGTTGTTGAACGTGATCGGTAGAATTTTTGAAAATAATATTATGAAGAGAAACGGTTAAATTATATTGAGATGTAAAATATAATGATGAAATACCATGATTAAATATATTTTTATTACTTATTAAATATTCCCCATCAACTTCAGTTCATCTAAAGTTTTCTTCAAGATAAGTCTTCCACTTATATTTTGTTTTCAAAGCTAATCACTTTCGTTTGTTTTATAATCATTTGGGTGAAAGAAATCATTCTCAACACTTACAATGTAGATATTTTAATTGATGTGGTGTTTATGTGATGAGTAACTCGTTAGTTAATTTTAATATTTTTTGTATAATTACACATAATTCATTCATTTATATATTTAAATAATAAATCGGAAAAGGAAATTAATTATGACCATGTTTGGTACTTTTAATAAAAAAATACAACTTCTAATCTTGAACAAAAGTAAATCGAAACATTTTAGTTCTTAATTACTAATTCTTCATCTAAAATTAGATTTTCCAAACTGACATTAACTTATTAATCTACACGTTAAATTATCGTTTTTTTTCATAGATTAGGTATGTGTAACGTCAATAAATAAGGAATATTATGATGACCAAATTATAAACAGATATTCTAATTTTAATTGCAATACAATATTTAAATGGCTAGATGAGATTGTGTCATCTTACTAAAAATTGCATGATCGTCTATTAAAGAAAATTTTACAGAGTCTGTTGCTATCCTCTTTCATAAAGAGAGATAAAAAATGGTTTCATTGTAATGTGAATTAGAGTAAGAATCCTCGAAGTTCTACTAAAAAAAATGTTGTTCATGCTTTCAATTATGAAATAATTTTTGTTTTACAAGAATAAATTAGTTTTTTTTTAGTCTAACACCATTAGTAACTCACATAAATATAAAGTTTTTAAATTTTGTCATTTAAATAAAGACTAAATATTATATGTGGTTCTTTAACTTAATTTTAATTAACATTTTAGTCTTTTATTTTATTTTTTTATGTGATCTTTTATTTTTATTTTAAGTGACAATTTGAATAGATTCAAACTTTCAAATAAAACCTATAAAATTCAAAAAATTCAAATAAACTTATCAAATTTTTCAAATAAAACCTATAAAATTAATAATCATCTTCAATATAATACAAATTTTATCAAATGCATAACTCAAATATTCAAATAAACTAATATTTTCATCTCCAAAAATATCAAATTCGTCAAATAAATAGTGAAAATATGAGGTTATTTAAATATTTAAGTCATGAATTTGATGAAATTTATATTATATTGAAGATAATAATTAATTTTATAGATTTTATTTGAATTAAGGGACAATGACTACTATTTAATCTAAAATAAAAATACAATACAAAAAATAAAATGTTTTTGAACATCACAAATGAGAACAAGAAATTCAATATATATTACACTTGATGCCCGTATTTTAAGGTAATATTTATGCATGGTACTGTGCTATTATTTTGCACATTGCATTGTTGTTTGTTGAGATTTGTGTTGTTGATACCTTGGTGACATGAACCAAATAGCCTATTGAAATTTTTGTCATAACAAATTTAAATCATTTTATATTTTATATTTTTAAGAGATCAAAATGAATTGATAATTATCATAAATTCTATTAATCTCTTCCTCTTTCCCCCTTTTAATCTCTTCCTCTTTTTTTATTTTTTTTTTCTTTTCTTCTTATTTTTCCTAGTTGATGCGTTCTACACCAACCAAGCAGCCACCTCCCTTGTAATTAAGGTTTCTGTTTTATGTTTTTATCTTCTTTTTTTTTTTTTGTTAAGTTATGATGACCTTGAGTTCTAAACAAAAACAAGAATATTTTAAAAAAAGTTAATTTTCTTCATAATTTAAATATTAATTTTCATTAAAAAAAACAATTATTTTTAAAAATAAAAAATAATATAAATATTTTTAAAATGATTAAATTAGATGTGACATCTTTTTTTTTACTACTTGAATTTTGAGACACGAGTTGTACAACTTGATTGTCATAAAACATACATTAATATTTTTTTCAAGTGCATTAATAATTTTTTTTTGCCCTTTATTTCTTAAGAGCACATTCATTCCAAAATCATATTAAAAAAAATTATTAGTATTTATATTTAATTATAAAAAAATTAATATACTTAAATTAATATTAATCTTGCACAATTAATTATAGGTAACCGTATTTTGACGGATGTTGTACAGTGCTAATAATATCCCTACGCATAATCGACTCCTGAACTCAAAATTTAGTTTCAAAGACCATTTTTCTTTCTTTCTTTCTTTCTTTCTATTTTTAATGGTTTTACAATATTTTCCCTATTTTAAAATAAATTTTGGTGGCGACTCCATTGAATTCAAAAAGCACTCGAAATTTTAGGTTGCGATAGTGGTATCACCGACCCAATCAACATTAGAATAAGCTTGTAACTCCAATGAGGATGATGTTGGAAAGAGAAGACTTTGAAATTGGGTTCCTTGAATATAATGAAGAATTCGGAGAACTGTTGTCCAATGTATTGTAGTGGGAGAGACAACAAACTGACTAACAACAAGAAAAACATAAGCAATATTAGGTCTAGTAATCATAAGATACACTAAACTGCCAACCAAAGTACTATACAAAGTGGGATATGGTAAAGGAACACAATATGAGATAACATATTTTACATTCAATTCAAGAGGAGTATTTGTTGCTCTAGTATCAGAAAGACAAGTCTGGTCAAGAATGTTGGAAATATACTTGAATTGAGAAAGAAGGTAGCCTCTAGGAGCGTAGGAAACTTCAATCCCCAATAAATAGTGAAGTGTTCCCAAGTCCTTCATCTCAAACTACTTGGTTAACTGCAATTTCAACTAATTGATTCCACTAGCACCATCACCTATAATAATCATATCATCAACATACAGAGAAAGTATAATGCGACCATAAGTGGTGGAGCTTATAAGTAATGCATAATCATGTTCACTAGAACGGAAACCAAGATAAGTGATCACAATAGAGAATTTCTGAAACCAAGCACGAGGAGCCTGTTTAAGACCACAAAGAGCCTTTTTCAACTTACATATTTCCCCTTGATTATGAGAAACTCCTTGTGGAGAGACCATATAGACTTCTTCATGAAGCTCGCCATTTAAAAAAGAATTTTTGACATCCATTTGAGAAATATGTCATTGACGAATAGATGCAACTAAAATAAGAGTACGAATAGTGGCTATCTTGGCTACAAGAGCAAAGTTTTTCTCATAATGCATACCATATTGTTGAGAGAATCCCTTAGCAAAAAGACATGCTTTGTAGTCCTCAACAGACCCATTAGACTTAGTTTTGATCTTGTATACCCAATAGCATGTTTTCTAGTAGGAAGAGGAACTAATTCCCAAGTATCGGTCTTGTGCAATGCAAATAGTTCTTCTGCCATAACCTACTACCAAAGAGGATCAAGAATAGCCTTTTTATAGGAAGAGGGCTCAGACATAAAGTTTTTTTTGCATGAGGATCATAACAACGATATCCCTTTTGACCATCCCATAACCAAGAAAAACTCACATTGCTGAATGACAATACTACGTTCTACTTGAGGGTGAAGAACAAAACAAGTAGAACCAAAGACTTTCAAAGAATAGTAATAAGGGATAAAAGTATACAATTTTCAAAGGGAGACAAACCTGATATGATACAAGATGGAGTTCTATTAATAGAATGAACAACAGTAAGAACTGCTTCTCTCCAAAACTCACTAGGAACCGAAGCAACCAACATAAGGAAACAAGTAGCCTCTATAATATGACGATGTTTCCTTTTGGCAACTCCATTTCGTTGAGGTGTATTAGTACAAGATGTATGATGAAGGGTGTCATAATAAGCAAGTAATTCAAAGAATTTATGAGAGGTATATTCACCACCTAAATCACAACGAAAACACTTTATAACATCATTATGTTGAGTTTTGACCATAGCACAAAATATATCGTAAATGTCAAAATATTCAGATCAATTTTTCATGAGATAAACCCAACAATAACGAGTGTAATCATCAATAAATGAAACATAATATCTAGATCCACCTTTGATGAGAACTGATGATGGACCCCAAACATAAGAGTGAACTAAATCAAAAGGTGCATATGAAACTGAAACCCTTTTACTAAACGTTAAAGCTGAAAATTTAGCAAGTTTACAACCACAAAAATCTGAAATGTCACTGGTTTGTAACTTTCCTAAAACTCCAATAGAAGCCAAATATTTTAATTTAGAAGCAGAAACATATCCAAGGCAAGAATGTCATAAATAAAAACTAAAAAGACGAAGAATTCAAGCGAAAACTAGATAATAAGTCAGCAGTAGTTGTTAAGGCTACAATATCTGGGACTCGTAGGTCATCCAAAACATAAAGTCCCCCCTATCTATGGCATGCCCCAATCAGCCTCTCGGAATGTGGATCTTGCACACAACAAGGAATGGAAGAAAATATAATTGAATAGCCGAAATCACATATTTGACTAACATAAGCAAAACACAAAGTGAGATTAGGAATATAATAAACATCAGAAAGAGACAAGTTAGGTGTGGAGACAAAACCAATATCTACTAATGGCATATGAGTTCCATCAATAGTCATAACCGACATAAATGAGGCAAGATTCACATACACAAAAGATTTATCTTCACACTACAAGAAAAACATTAATTTGTGGCCACTTTAACAAATGTTTTGTGGCCGAAAAAAACCCTCACAAATTAGTGACCGAAAAAGCCCTCACAAAGACAAAAATATAAATTGGTCTTTATTTGTGGCTGAAAAAATCCTCACAATGGGTTAAAAATTTAGGTGGATTTTGTGGCTGCCTAAGCTCTCACAAAATCACAATGTTGTGATTTTGTGAGGGCTTAGGCAGCCACAAAATCTAGCTAAATTTTTAAGATTTTTGTGAAGGTTTTTTCAGCCACAAAATACAAATTTTGTGAGGCGTAAAGGCAGCCACAAATACTTGAAGTGACGTTGCAGTTTGTGGCTGCAAAGGCCGCCACAAAAGCCTAGCCTGTTGCATTTTGTGGCTGTAAAGGCCGCCACAAAGGAATAAAGAGACGTTGGCTTTTCTGGCCGTCCAGGCCACCACAAATCCTTGCCTTTTTTATCGTTTTGGCCGCCACAAAGGATCAACCCAATCCTATATATATTACTCCACTCCTCTTATCATTTTTCACTTCTAACTTCTCTCTAAACCCTCCTTCTAACTGTTTTCTCCACCTTCTCTCTACAAAAAATATTCATCCAACCTTGATTCAATTTTGGAAAGTTTATATTATATTATATATGTAGTTTTTTATTTTTATTTTTTATTTGAATTTATTTATGTAATTAATATTATTGAATTTTTATTTTGACAGTGGTTGTTAATTACTTCAAAGAGTTGTAAGCTCCGTACGTGAAAGCTTCAAGTCAGACGTTACTCGCCATCAAGTTAGTATTTTATATATTTTAAATTTAGATTAGTAAATATATATATGATATTATAATTATATTTATATTATTTTTAAAATATAGATTAGTAATATATATATATATATATGTGTGTGTGTTATTATAGATTTATTTATAAAAAAATAAGAATTATGTTGTTTACATAATATATGATAAATAAAAGTTTCAAACACATGTAAAATATATTTGTAATTTAATAGATTAGTAAATATTTATAGATTTATTTAGTATTTAATTTTCATTTTAATTTTATTTAAATTTAAATTTTATTTAAATTTTAATTTAATTTTACTTTATTGGTAATTTAAATTAATCTTTAATTATCATTATAATTTAAATATTTTATTTCAAATTTAATTTAAATTTTTAATTTATATTCATATTAGTTTATTATATATTAAATTTAATTTATATTAATATTATATTTTAAATTTAATTTTAATTTTAATTTAATTGTAATTTTAATTTTAATTTTAATTTTAAATTTATATTAATATTAATTTATTATATATAATATTATAATACAATATTAATTTTGAACTTACAAAATTAATTTTTTAATATATGTAATATTTTGTGGCGGTCTAAGCCCTCACAAAATATTTATTTTTTAATCTGGATGATACTTTGTGGCGGCCTACACCCTCACAAAGGGAGGATTTTGTGGCGGCCTGGGCCTTCACAAAGGCTGAACTTTTTAAAATCAGTCTGTCATTTGTGGCGGCCTATGCCCTCACAAAGTGAGGCATTTGTGGCGGCCTATACCCTCACAAATGCAGGATTTTGTGGCTGCAAAGGCCCTCACAAAAAAGGCAACGTATTTTTCAAACTTTGTGGCCATTTTGGCCGCCACAAATGTTTGTGACCAGCTTATTTGTGGCTGCCTAAGGCCGCCACAAATAGCCCCTTTGCGGCTGCTTTTTGGCCCTAAAAAAATACATGTTTTCTTGTTGTGTCATATGTCATATAGTGAGATGCTTCAGAATCAAGAATCCATATGATAGGAGATATACCTAACATACAAGAGGAGTTCAATCCTTTAGAAGAGGTGGCAGACATGGCATGTGATTGAGTGGCAAGAAGTTATTGAAGTTGTTCTGCAATATCATATATTTGAGAAGTAGTCTCAGATGAGTATATAGAACCAAAACTATAACCAATGGTAGGAGATGCAGAAGCAATAACATTGGACGATGACCCCCTAAAATTCTTCTTATGTATTCTCCCCAATTTCGAACAATGTGTTTTCCAATAAATTTTTTCTTTGCAAACTGCACATTCATCATTACCAAGCCCAACCCTCCCTTGAGATTTTCCTTTTTGAACAGGAGCAGCAAAAACATATGGAGGACTTGAGAGAGAATTTCCTTATTTGACATACCAGAATAAGTCTTAAGTTTGATTTCTTCTGCCAACAATTTACTAACTACTAATTCAACATTAGGAAGATGGGAAATGTGCAAAATAATCTCACAAAGGCCTTCAAAATCATCACGAAGAGCCACTAGAAATCAAATCAGACGTTGCTTTTCTCTCTTATCAATGCACGTTTTGACAACTTTCAACTAAGTTGATTCTATTAGAGCCAATTGAGCCCACAAATTAGTCATTTCCAAATAGAATTTAAGAATGGTCATATTGTCCTACTTAAGGGTTCTAATATCACTTTCCAATTGATAACGTTTAGTAAAGTTTGACTAAACATACAAATATTTCAAGTGATCTCAAATCTCTTTAGCAATATCATATTTTGCTATCTGCACTCCTATAGACAACTCAATAGAATTATCAATCCAAGTAATAATTTTTGAATTAGTAACATTCCATGTTTTCAGATCTTTTGCATATTTAGCTTCATCCATTTTAACTGTAGGCTTAACAGAAGTTCCATCAACATAATCCCACATATCTTTTCTAATCAAATTTTTTTCCATCACATAACTCCAATAAGAGTAATTTTGTCTATTGAGATGGACACTAACAGCTTGAATAGAATCATCCATAGCACCAATCATAATAAATAATGACCGAAAAATACGACAAACACAATCACTGAGAAAAAATAAATTAGGGATAACTTGTCAATAGAAGAGTCAACCAAGAACCAAACAAAATCGTGCCGCAAACAGAAGCGTAGAACTACACCAGAAATAGAAAAGGAGAATTGCGTCGGGGAAAGAAGAGCATAATTTCGCCGGAAGCAGAGAAGTAGAATCCCATCGAAAACGGATGAAGCAAATCGGTACTAGCCGCACTAAGTTGTGAACTACTTTATAGTAAATCACAAAATCAATCAAGTTCTTTGATACCATGTTAACAATGACATACATGGAGAAGAGGAAGAAGAAGAGAGACAACTACTCTAGGGTTTCATAACATAGAATGAACCAAACTTGAATTAATAGAGTTACAATGAATATATATATATATATATATATATATATATATATATATATATATAAGTGAATAAAAAATGTCTAAAATACCTTTACTGCTAATATATAATAATAGACTAAATACCACCTATATATAGTCCCTTAACTTAATTTCAGTTAACGTTTTAGTCCTTTATCTTTTTTTTTTCCCAATTTGGTCCTTTATTTTAATTTGAAGTGTCAATTTGATCCTTTATGTTTTAAAATGTTAACAATGTTATCCTTTTTTTTACAAAATTTCAAAAATTAATCAAAATTTTCAAACAAAACCAATAAATTTAGTTATATTCTTTAATATAAAATAAACTTCATCAAATTTGTAGCTCAAATCTTCAAATAAACTCATATTTTCATCTCTAACAACATCAAATAAATAATGACAAATATGAGTTTATTTGAGGATTTGAGCTACAAATTTGATGAAGTTTATTTTATATTAAATAATATAACTAAATTTATTGGTTTTATTTGAAAATTTTGATGAATTTTTGTAAAAAAAAGGACAACGTTGTTAACATTTTAAAACATAAAGGATTAAATTAAAATTTAAAATTAAAATAAAAGATCAAATCAGAAAAAAAAAAGATAAAAGACTAAAATGTTAACTGAAATTAAATTAAAGAATTATAGGTGATATTTAGCGTATATAATAATATTATCTAACAAAACATTGTTGTTATTTGTGTTGTTAATAACATTTATAAGTGTTAATTGATTCGGTGCCATAAACTATCACATTTGGTTGGGCATTATGTTTCTTATAAATCATATATTGCAGTAATTAGATAAAAGTAATCGAAGAGATACAATAGTGGAGGTTATTGTGCACATTGAACAAATTGGAGGCATTGTTTAATCATAATCAAGGTTCTAAATAAAGGAACACAATAGATAAAATGTTTACGACAAAAAAGTATCTATAGCATTTCTTACCATTATTCTCTATTTTAAATTAGTGAAGATAAATCACCAAAAATGATTGCGACGAAATAGTGTTACCGGGAACAACAATAGTGATTAAAATCTCATTCATACAAAGATAATTTGGAATTCCATTTTTTTTCTTTCAATCTAACAGATTTAATATCATTTTTCATATTAGATGTGAACACTATATATCTTTATTTCCTTGTTTGATTTTAACTTTCTCTCATTTCTCGACTCATATTATACATTACATGATACGTAAAACTTTGAATAAACTTCTTGTTAATTATACAATAATAAAATAAGATAAAAATTATATAAAATTGATGATATATATATAATTATATATTTGTTAGATAATGTTATTATATATTAGTAGTAAGAGTATTTTAGACATTTATATTCTTTTATATATATACTCATTGTAACCCTATTAACTTAAGTTTGGTTCATTCTATGTTATAAAACCCTAGGGTAGTTGTCTATCTTCTTTCTCTTTTCATTGTTAACATGGTATTAGAGCATTGGTTGATTTTGGGATCTATTGTAAAGAAGAGAGAAACTATTTTGATAGAAAAGACAACCACCAAAAGAGAAAAGAGAAGAGTAACCTTATTCTCGATTTTGAGTATCAACAAAGATTAATTCAATATTTTTCTTGTTGACATGATCACGAATGAAATGATGTTTTATTTCAATGTGTTTTGATCTAGAGTGCTGAATAGGATTTTTAGATAAATTTATGGCACTTATATTATCACAATAAATAGGAATACTGGAATAACTTATAGAGTAATCTTGGGAGTTGATTTTTAATCCACAAAATCTGTGAACAGCAATTTACTGCTGACACATATTCAGCTTCTGTTGTGGACAAAGCTATGGTCTTTTGTTTTCTGCAGGACCAACTGATTAATGCTTCACCTAAGAACTGACATGCTCCACTTGTGCTTTTTCTTTCGATTTTGCCTCCAGCATAATCAGCATCACAGTATGCTATAACCAAGGGGTATAACCAAGAAGAAGGGATAGACTATGGTGAAACCTATGCCCCAGTAGCTAGACTAGAAGCCATTAGAATCCTGCTGGGTTTTGCTTGTATTATGGACTTCAAACTTTATCAAATGGATGTGAAAAGTGCATTTCTCAATGGTGACATCCAAGAAGAAGTGTTTGTTAGCCAAACACCTAGTTTTGAAAATCCTGATTTTCCTAAACATGTGTACAAGCTAACAAAGGCCCTCTATGGGTTGAAACAAGCTAAAAGAGCTTGGTATGAGAAGTTTAGCACTTTTCTCATTCCACAAAACTTTGTAAGAGGTAATGTTGACAAAACTCTTTTCATAAAAACTAATGGAAATGACATATTGCTGGTCCAAGTTTATGTTGATGACATAATATTTGGATCAACAAATAACAAGCTATGCAAAGATTTTGAATATTTAATGAAAGGTAAATTTGAAATGTCAATGATGGGAGAACTATCCTATTTCTTGGGATTTCAAATTAACCAAAGCAAGCTTGGTATTTTCATTAGCCAAACAAAGTACTGCAATGATTTAATAAAAAAGTTTAGCTTTGATAAGTATAAGTCCATTGATACTCCCATGAGCCAAGCTTGTCACTTAGATAGGGATGAGATAGGTAAACCTGTAGATGTCACAAGGTATAGAGGTATGATAGGATCCTTACTCTACCTAATAGCAAGCAGACCTGACATTATGTTTAGTGTCTGCATGTGTGCTTGATTTCAGTGCAATCCAAAGGAGTCTCACCTTAGTGCAGTGAAGAGGATATTTAGATACCTCATAGGAACTAGAAACCTAGGACTGTGGTATCCTAAGGGATCTACCTGCACCTTAGTTGGTTACTCAGATTCAGACTTTGCAGGATGCAAAATAGATAGGAAAAGCACCTTAGGTACTTGTCATTTGCTAGGTAACTCTCTTGTGTCTTGGTACAACAAGAAGCAAACTAGCATAGCTTTATCCACTGCTGAGGCTGAGTACATTGCAGTTGAGAGTTGTTGTGCACAAATCCTCTGGATGAAACAACACCTATGCGATTTTGGTGTTGACTTAGGTACAGTGCCTATCATGTGTGATAATACAAGTGCTATTTGTATTACCAAGAACCCTGTCATGCATTCTAGGACTAAGCGTATAGAAATAAGGCATCATTTCATAAGGGATCAATTTCAAAATGGGAACATAAAGCTTGAATATGTCAATACATCTGATCAGTTGGCTGACATATTCACCAAAGCTTTACCCAAAGAAAGTTTCCTTCATATTAGGATGAAACTAGGAATAGTTGATCATAATGAAAATTGATACAGGTGCCCAATCGATTGTAAAATCGATTATCCTGTGGATTAACAGGAAATGTGCTTCCCGAAATCGATTGGAAAATCGATTGGTTAAAGCACAGTGTCTAATTTCAAAAATTAGATAACTCGAAATCGATCGGTTAATCGATTTGGTTGTTCTCTGTATCTGTTTGTACTTCTCTATTCCTAAAATCCAATCGATTAGGAAATCGATTCCTTCTGTTTAAAGAATCGATGTGGTAATCGATTAGTTTGGTCCCAGACTTCAAACTTGAGAAAATCTTCCTCGAAATCGATTTGGAAATCGATTGAATCAGTATTTTTCTGGATAAATCGATTAGGACATCGATGCTGAGATTAACAGGTTTCTGAACTGATATGAGAAACTATTTGTACTAGTATGGAAATCGATTTGGAAATCGATTAAGTAAATAAAGGAAATCGATTGGGAAATCGATTGACATTATTACCGTTGCCAGTTTTTTACTAGCCGTTGAAAGGTAATAATAGCACAATCGATTTCACTTCCCCAGCAACGGTAACCCAATCGATTGACCTGTGTCCAAACTTAAAACATTCGATTTGGAAATCGATTGTGAACAGTTCTATATAAACCCTGCTTAAACCCTCAATCGATTACTTCTCACTTTTTCCAGAAATTTCCCACCAAGTCTCTGCATTTCTACCAAAATTCATCTCCCAACCTATCTTTGATACCCCTCTTTGTCGCAAAATCTAATCTTTCTTAACTATGGCCCGTGTTAAGCAAGTTAATTCCAAAACTCCATCTCTCTCTTCTTCATCTTCTTCAAGTGGAAGAACTCCCTCACCCCCACCTACTTCTAAACGTGTATCCATTCCTACACACAAGATTCTTGCCAAGGACAAAGGCAAGGCCATTGCTGTAGACCAAGGAAAAGTTAAGATGAGAAAGGAGCCTCCTACAGAGAAACTCATGGCTGACGCAATGAGGTCTCCTGCTCCTAAAAAGAAGAAAGTTGCTCCTTCTCCTCAGCCTAAACAAGCTCCACCACAGAAAGATAAACCAACCGCAAATGTTGAGATACCTGCTGCTTTTCTCAACAGAAAAATCCATGAGGTTTCATGGTCTGGAACCCTTTCTATCTTCATCACTTGATAGTTATCCGAAGCTTATTAGAGCTTTTTACTCTACATTCAAGCTCACAAATGATAGGTTTAAAGCTGAAGTCAAAGAGAAGAGAATTTCAATGTCATTTGAGGAATTCTCCACACTTTCTGGACTGCCTTTCCACGACAAGTCAATTGATGGAAGTTCAGAAGCTGAAGCTGTCGACGAAGGATGGGAAGCCTCCGTTGACAGACACACAGCTGTTCAGGACCTGATGGTAGAAGGTTTTGTAGAATCTATTGCACTACCTATCGGCCAGATGAAAGTCCAAGAACGTATGCTGATGTACGCTCTCACACGAATGCTCGTTCCCCGCTCCAAGAATCATGCAGTTGTCCAAAAGTTGGACATTCTACTGCTCTAGGGACTATGCAAAGAACTCAAGATGAGCTGGGCATGGATAGTGCTCAAGCACATGTAGGAAGCTGCACAAGGTAGTTTGGTGCTTCCTTATCCCCAACTTATCACAAGGGTTCTAAAGCATTTTAGAATCCCTTTGGCAAAAGAAGAATGCTCCAAAACCACCCTCACTTTTGGCGAATCAATTGTGAATCAGATGCAATTGAAAATGGTGAATGGGATTTGGACAAGACCTCAGTCCACTGCTGAACCAGCTCAGCCTGCTACAAAACAACCAGCTGAGAAGATTGGCGCATCATCTGCAATTTTAGCAAAGCTACTGGAGTTTATGGAAACTCAAGCAGCTCACAATGCTAGAGTTGAAGCTGCAAATGCAAGGATGGAAGCAGCTTTGGTTAAGCTTCAGGAGAATCTGAACACGATTGCACAGGATGTTGCAGCAATACAAGATCATCTCGGCCTCAAACTGTCTTTCAGCGACATTGCTGATATCGAAAGTAGTCCTCCCATTTTGTTTTTCTCTAGTTTTGATCCCCTAAACATAATTTTGGTCCAAAACTTAATGAAATTTCATTTTTTAAATTTGTACTACATCATTTATAATCATTGATTTCAAGTACAATTATTGAAAATGAGATATTAAGACATGATGTGATTTGAATAAATGCAAAAATAATGAAATTTTATCAAATTTTAGACAAAAATTATGTTTGAGGGACCAAAACTGGGGAGAAACAAAATGGGGGAACTGCTTTTGTGATTCAGTTAAAATACTAGAGGGACCAAAACTGTAATTAAACCTAAAAACAAATTAAAACAAAAAAAGTATCTGTTTTGTTGTATTGCCTTGTATTGATCAATTTATATGAATATCATTTTCTTTCCTACATGCTCTTTGTTTTTTTGTTTTGTTATGCCTTTTTGTATGCAGTCACAAAGGGGGAGAAAATGTGTACGATTTAAACTTGTGTTTCCTTTGATTATGTTGCTAACGTTTGTCTCTTCCGATGAACCATTCTGATACTAGTCACAGTCATTCTTGTATTGCTCTAATACTTTTCTTTTTTATCCTCTGCAAATGAATTTGATAGTATGACTGTTGTTGTTGTTGATTATAACTTTGTTTATAGCTCTGCAACTATGTTCTGAAAGGCAATGTATAGCTTTGATATTATTGCAGTAATCATAGTACTATTTTACTATGATGTTTTGCATGTGTTTATGCTGTTGCAATTTTAAATGATTCATGCATGCAAAAACTCAGGGTGAGCTTTTTAATTAACTGTTTTTTATATACCTTGAAATGTCAAAATCATCCATAGGTTAATAGATAGATGAATATTGTATACCAATAAATTAAAAATAATTAGTTTAATTTATTACTTAATTGGCTTATCACTCAATTGGCAATATCATGCGAAATCAAAATGAAATCAAAATCCTTAGAGCTCAATGTATATGTAGTACTCTAGTTAGCTTATGAACGAATACATAATTAGCTTGCCTCTTATA
Organism: Cicer judaicum; assembly: GCA_037974835.1. Taxonomy (NCBI): domain Eukaryota; kingdom Viridiplantae; phylum Streptophyta; class Magnoliopsida; order Fabales; family Fabaceae; genus Cicer; species Cicer judaicum. The sequence goes on along the minus strand of JBBPBS010000235.1, from coordinate 3,903,415 downwards.
TACTCCACCCGCTCTGAAGGAAAATTTCTTCAATGTTGATACAATCTTTCAAGAAATAGCCAAAAGTTAAATTGATCACCATAGGCTTATTAAAGCTATCAACCAATAGTTTTAAATCAAGTGTAAAAACAATATTATCAATGTCAGATCCATCAGGACTCTCTTAATGATTTTGAAGGTAATGTTCGAATCTAAAAATTGAGCCTCTAAAATTACAAAATCTTAACATCAAGGTTTTAACATTTGATGGTGGGTGGTGGCGCTTGGTAGGCTGCAGCTGTTGTCACAGTCTCACTGATGGGAAATTGACTATTTATTCTAAGCATAAGATTCAAATATAAAATTTGCAAAAGCTGAACAATCACATATAATTTCTCAAATGTTAAGATGTATTATAAAAAAATAAATAATAATTGGACCCCTTCTTAATTAGAGGCTCTGTGTCAATGTTCTTGTTGCACGAGTTGAACGACAGTCTTGAACTCCATGGGCCACCACACTGTCCGACGAAACCAATTTCCTCACCTTCGTTCACTTGTAAGTGGCGGGAAAGATAATAAACTCGAGCATGTAAGAAGTTGTCGACCTGGTCACCAAGGCATAACCTGTTAGGGGAATTTCCAAAATATATTTGGAATTTTCGAATAGCTATGTCAATGCAGCAAAATTAAATAACTTAATATATCACTTGGTCAAGTGGTTGCAATGTTTGGTTTCAATGTATTTATTAGCCATCAATCAATGCATATGTTAAGTTAAATTTTTTCAAGAGATGATTTCTTTTATCAATTGGTACGAGTTACTCTATAAATAAAGACACTTTAGAAGCATAAACAAGAACACAATTTTCATGTCACATGAATCAAATTTTTGTCAAAAAATATTTGAGTCATTTCTTATTTTTTCTAGTGCACGAGAGTAAATGAATGAACTTTATTTTGTAAACTATCTTTGATCGATAGGTTTGATGTGAATGTGCAACTCACTTGAACAATTCCGAAGTATCCTGAAGGAGATTCGCTGGTTAACATGTTTGCATTCAATATACACAGATTGGCGGGGACGAATCAAACCTAAAGTTTAGTGTGTTCCACTCTTTGGAATTTAATTGTGCAACTTTCATTGTTGTCAATATCATCTTTTTCTTTTCAGATTTACAGAATACTCCCAACAAAAGATCCAACAATCTTTAAGTTTGATTTTGGTTTTAATTTATTTTTGAACAATGGATGCTTCTTTAAAGAAGTTGAACAATCACATACTTATGACTACGGTGAAACATACATAATCAACTTATATTAATATATGAAAGGTTTAAGTTAAACATAGAATATTCATCTAGATTGCATGTCTTGTTGTCGACTTGCAAGCATATATAATGGATGATAATTTTTTTTTCTTCTGATTTATATATGCATGAATTTGGTTTGTTTAAATTCTGAAAACCAGATATGTCTTGATTTTTATTAGTGGCATTGTATGAGTTTAACTGTTGGTTGACATTTTGGTTTCAAATCTTATATCTTAAAAATTATATGTTTAAAAAAATCATATTGAACCTTTTAATTTTGTAAACAAAATAGGCGTAGATGTTAACTACCATGGTCGTAGATCATAAAGTTTATACAATTCTAAATTTCTATGGTTTTATAAAATAATCATAATTGTTATGCTACAATGAGTTCATGTTTTGATACTAACAAGTATATTATTTGATTAGCATTCATATGTTTGACTTATTGATAATGATATTGGTCTATTTTGAATTATTGTAAGTTGACAAATGTTCATAGAATAAATTAACAGAAAATCTTAATGATTTTATTCATTATTTATTTTCTATTGTGATACTTATTTGGATTTATCATAGAACATATTTAAATATGAAACTTGAATTAAATAATAGAATTCATGATGCATGTATTAATTATAATATAACTATAAAGAAATGGTATTTTAATAAAAATAAAATGAATTCTTATTTGTGAAGTAGTAGATGATTTACATGTTTGGATTCACCTTATGATATTTAATTATGAGAAGTTTTTACAAAATTGCTACCCGCATCCTCTTTCAAAAAAAAAAAAACCCAAAATGTCATTTTATATTTTAAACATTTTTTAACTTCATTTTTCCATTCATCGCCATTCTTAACATCTCATAACTCTCATATCATAAAATCACCATACCTCACCAACCCTAACTCATAATCAATCAAAACTCACTCATAACTTACACCCAATTAGTTTTCTCTTCACATTGTGGTTAAAGTGACCCAAGAAGATATGTTTATTGTTCTGTTTTTGAGTTCCAGTTTTCTCTCTCTAAATCTCGAGATTATACGTGAACTCAGTTCATGTATGTTGTGACGTTACGTGAATTGAATTCATGTACATTGACAAAAATATAAATTTTAGGATGTACACAATCTTAATTCACATAAATATATATGATTTAAGATTGTGTAATTATTGGAGTTTGAATATTAAAACAGCTACATTAACTCAGTTCACGTACGTTTACGTTAACTCAGTTCATGTGCAATTTTGTGAACTGAGTTTGTGTATGCTTACTATAATTCAATTCACGTAAATGAACATGAACTCAATTCACGTAAACATACGTGATCTGAGTTAACATAACTGTATTTGCATAATCCTGAATTTTTTGTGTTCCTTTCTGAATGCAGATAAATGGACCAAGGGGGAGACAACAATGACAAAATATATGAAGGTTTGAAACCTGATTTTGAGGATATGGATGATGGTTGGAAACCTGATTTTGATGAATTGTATGATAATTTAGATACAATAAATGATGGCATTGAACCTAAAATTGGAGATGCTATGAACAAAGGAGGTGTTCTTGTTATGGTTTTTTGAAATGTTGTTCGATACACAGGATGATTTATTGAAAAGGAAAATGAAATTGTTGTTGTCATTTTTAGACCTAAAACTGCGACAACACGATGAAGAATAAAGACCAAATTAATTATTGGTTGTGAAAGAAGCGGTAAATATACACCTTGGAAGAATCCTAAACCTACAAGGAGTACTTGGAATAGAAAATATGAATGTCCGTTTAGATTGAGAGGAACATCATCAAGTGTTGGTGAGAGATGATATATGCATGTAATATGTGGTGTCCATAACCACAAATTGGCCAAAAAACTAACTAGTTATGCTTTCTTAAGCCGACCGTCTCAGGAAGAGAAAGTTGTATTTGGTGATATGAAGAAGAACATGACCCAACCAAGAAATATATTGATGACACTTAATGATCATAATATTAAAACTTTGACAAAAATAAATAATTTTCCCATAATAATGATTGTGGATAGCACATACAAGATATGTAGGTATAAAATACCATTACTTGAAATCATTGGTGTTATATCTACTGAAATGATATTTTTGGTGAGATTTGTGTATCTACAGTCTGAACGTACTGATAATTTCACGTAGGCACTACAAATATTGAAAGACCAAATTATAAGTGGTGAAGTTGAAGTGATCACTACTGATAGAGACCCTGCTTTGATGAACATGGATCAATTTGTTTTTCCAAAAGAAGTCCATTTATTATGCTTGTTTCATGTATGCAAAAATGTCAAAGCAAAGTGCAAGATGACAGTTTTTCGAAAAAAGAAGTAGGTACAAATAATGGAGGCATGGGAGACTCTTGTTTACAGTTATGGTGAGGCTAAGTACTACATGAATTTGGCTATCTTTGAAGGAATTTGTAGTAGCTCTTCTATATTTAATGATTATGTACATGATCAATGGTTAATTCCTCACAAGGAAACATTTTTGTTGAGGAGTGCACAAATAAAAATATGTAGTGTTTGGGAAACCATCAATAGCATGATTATATTATAATCCTGTGAGATAATAGCATTATTTGAAAATAGCATAATTCAAAAGGTTCATCGATATAGTAATAGATTCTACGCCAATTTGTGTGGTGTTGTGTCTAAAATGTCATAAATCACATTGTGACGTAGTTTGATCACGTGAAGAATGTAGGTATATATAGGTCTGAATGTTGTTTCACAGTTAGAAGAACACATGGTCTACCTTATGCAAGTGAAATAGCCCGGTATAGAATGATCCTCTGTTCCATTATGTTAGACGTTATTCATATTTGGTGGACTAAATTAACTTTTCATGATGATGGATCAGGTAAAACTTAAGAATTATTTGTGAAACATGAAATAGATGTGATAGTGAAAAGGTTTGATGAACTTGATGTACTTGGCAAAATTGCACTTAAAGATAAATTATGAGAGATCGCGTATCCATCGACGACGTCGATGTGTCCATCGGATGAAAAGGTTAAAACAAAGGATGCACCCAAAAAAAGAAAAAGTAACATATCAAAAATAGATAAATCAACAAGTGTGATCCCTCTTGGTGGGGTATGTGGATATAAGTGTTTAATACAGTGGCACAAATGCATGCAACACTGTAACATCTAATAAAGTACAACAACCTCGATCATTTGTCAAAAAGCTCACACCTCGAGCATCAGTCAGCAAGGTTCAACTATTGAGACAAACTCTATAATTAAAGTTTTGATGAAAACAAACAAAGGTTAATTAAGAAAGTTAATCATGAATCTAAAATATTATGTTAATTTAACTGGTTCTTTTGAGTGAATTTAATTAAAGAAAAAATCAAGAAAAGTAAAGGAAACAAGATCATTCTGCAGCAAAACAGAGAATGATCGCAAGCTTCAAGAATTGTTCTTCACAGCATGTTGCTTAAACTTTTTCTACATCTTTATCAAAGAATCTGCCCAGGAAATCTATTCATATCTAATCAATACATGGCACGGAACAAGTAGGATTCATCCAAGCTCAAAAAGGCTATTTGATCTCAAAATTAAAAGGGTTCAAAGCTGGACAAAAGTCATGACAGCTTGAAGAACTCCAAAAACTCAAATGTCAAGAAAGCTCAATCAATCTTGACATATGACAAGGAAATTACAAAGGAAATCCAGGTTGATCATAACGGGAACTCCAGAACAATTATTTAAGCTCAAGAACGTTCATTCTATAAAACCAAGAACGTTTATCGTTCTCCGTTTTCTGCACATCAACAGCAGCCTTGCATTCGCTCTGTTTTAGCTTGTAATTCTTCTCCAATCTTCTCTAGCTGCACTCAAGACTCAAGATGGAGAATGTATCATCCAAGATCAATGAAGAAACATCAAGGACGCTGACAGAAAAGTACAGGACTGCTATAAATGCTAAATCCAAAAGTTAAAAAAGGCTATGTCATAGCATGATTAGTTTATTCAAAAGTACTGTCTTAAACCAGAAAAAGCATGGCCTCTCCAACAGCTCTTTCGTACTTATCCAGTACATCTTCAGCCTATAAATAGAATGCCATTATCCAGTATGAAAGCAAGAAATTCAAGTGCTAAGTAATCCACAATATACAATCACACTTAAGCTTGAAATTCTGCAAAATAGAGGCAACATAATTTTCTGCAATTCGCGAAATAGCTACTGTTGTACATTCATATATCAGCTACGAAATTATCATTAGATCCTTTTTAAAGAATCTATTCTCAAACAAGAGTTGAGTAATATCAGATTCTGTCAAAATCAATCATTTGTAAAATCTCAAACTATAAGAGTTTCTTCATAGTTTGTTTAAGATTGCTTCCTATCAAGGTTAGCTAGGTGTTGCTATTGCTTTCTGGGAGGAAAGTAATTGAAGTGGAAATAGATCAAGGTTGATCTATACTAGGTGTTGTAATATTAAGAAGGTTCTTCGTTTGAAACACTTAGTGGAAAATCTCACAGTGTTAGAACTGGACGTAACCCACATTGGGTGAACCAGGATAAAACTTTGTGTGGTATTCTCTTCCCTATCTCTTTATTTGTTATACGGAATTGATTAACTAATACAATAGATAAATTGATTTTCTGTTTAAAACTAATCGAGAAACGTTCTCCATTTTACAACTGAAATCAAGAACGTTCTCCGTTTTCTATTTTCAAAACCAAGATCAATCTTGAGTTATTTTCTTAACTTTTTAGCAGGAATTTTTAAAAGGTGCATTTACAATTCAAACCCCCCTTTCTTGTAAATAAACTTTGCTACTTCAATTAGCATCAGAGCTCGTTCTCTAGAAAGTATAAGAAACACCTAACAAGTGTTAGAGAAAAGATCCAGAAAAATGTCAATAGCAAAATACATTGTTGAAGGAGGATCCTCAAACAGACCTCCATTCCTTGATGGATCAGACTACTACTTTTGAAAAAACAAAATGCAACTGTTCTTAAAATCTCAAGACACAGGAATGTGGCGCATCATTACAGATGGAGATTTCACACCAAGAGTTGATCAAAACGACTCAAACTCTGCTCTAAAAAGAGAAGCAGACTGGACAACAAATGATAAAGCTAAGGTACTTTTAAATTCTAAAACTCAGCTATTTTTATCATGTGCTTTAAGCAGGGAAGAAAGTGAAAGAGTGGATGAATGCACAACTGCAAAAGAAGTTTGGGACACACTACAAACTCATCATGAAGGAACAAGCCATGTCAAGGAAACAAGAATAGACATTGGCATAAGGAAATTCGAACTGTTCGAATTACAAGAAGGAGAAACCATTGACGAAATGTACTCAAGATTTACTACAATAGTAAATGAAATGCGTTCCCTTGGGAAAGCTTACACAGTACAGGAAAGAGTAAGAAAGATCATGAGATGTCTTCCTATTATTTGGAGACCAATGGTAACAGCTATAAGCCAAGCCAAGAACCTTGAATCACTGCCTCTGGAAGAATTAATTGGAACACTAAGAGCACATGAGGTATTGTTGCAAGAAGACAAACTAGTCAAGAAGGGAAAATGAAAAGATTGAAAAAAGAAAGCCTGTTAAAAAAGAGAAAAATCATTTTAAAACAGTTTTACAAAATCTGCAAAACGGAGAACAATCTCCAAGATGGCTACTAAACAGAGAAAGTTCAAGATCTCAGGTTGAACGATCTGGAAACTCTTTTAAACCAAAACAACAATATTCTAAAACATATATTATGAAATCTATCTCAAAACCAATAATCAAAAAACCAACTAGCTTTAAAAACAAGAGAGTAATATATCCTTTTAAAGAAAATGTTAAAACTAACTCTCAAGGACCTAAAACAAAGTGGGTACCTAAGGCTGAACCAATATCACATGCAGGATGGTTCTCAAAGTATAAAGAGAAAGCCTTGGTTCATTGACAGTGGTTGTTCAAGACACATGACAGGAGATATACATTATTTCATAACCTTCGTCAAGAAGGATGGTGGTTCGGTTACTTTTGGCAATGACAATCAAGCTCAAATTAAAGGTAATGGAACCATTGGTAAGACAAACTCTGCTCAAATAAATGATGTTCAATATGTGGAAGGATTAAAACATAATCTACTTAGCATAAATTAGTTATGCGAAAATGGTTGCATAGTCATTTTTAAACCAAAAGAATGTGAAATTAAGAAAGCTAAAATTGGGGAAATTCTGTTTTTTGGAAAAAGAAAGAAAAAATTGTATGTTCTATATCTTGATGAATTACTTGATGAAGCATGCTTTATATCAATTAATAAAGATAAATGGATTTGGCATAAAAGGGCTGGGCACATCAGCATGAAAACCATTTCAAAAATCTCCAAACTTGATCTTGTAAGAGGACTGCCAAAACTTAATTTTGAGAAAGAAAAGATATGTGAAGCATGTGTCAAGGGTAAGCAAGTAAAAAGCAATTTTCAAGCAAAGGATTTTGTGACAACAAACAGAACTCTTGAATTACTTCACATAGATTTATTTGGGTCTGTCAAAACAACAAGTCTAGGAGGAATGAAATATGGTTTTGCTATTGTTGATGACTTCTCAAGATTTACATGGGTTCTGTTTTTAAAACAAAAAGATGATGCTTTTGAAACATTCAAAACCTTTTGCAAGAGGGTTCAAAATGAAAAGGAATCCAGCATCATTTCCGTAAGGAGTGATCATGGAGGAGAATTCATAAATGCCTCATTCAAAAGCTTCTTTGATGAACTCGGTATATCTCACAATCTTTCTTGTGCAAGAACTCCACAACTAAATGGAGTTGTTGAAAGAAAGAATAGAACACTACAAGAAATGGCAAGAACTCTTTTAGAAGAATCAAATGTTGAAAGATATTTTTGGGCTGAAGCCATAAACACATCTTGCTATATCTTAAACCGTGTATCTATCAGAAAAATCATAAACATAACGCCATATGAAATCTGGAAAAACAGGAAGCCAAACATTTCTTATTTTCATGTTTTTGGTTGTTACTGTTACGTCCTAAACAATAAAGATCTTATTGGAAAATTTGATGCAAAATCTAATAAAGCAATATTTCTTGAATACGCAACCGAGTCCAAAGGCTATAGAGTATTCAATTTAAGAACTAATATTGTTGAAATAAGTACGCACATATTATTTGACGAGTTTGATGACTTAGACATAAGTAAAAAGGATGAGGAAGAAGAAACTTCCAATGAAACACATCAGCAAGAAAGCCTGCAGAAAACACAGCAGCAAAACAGTTTGCAGAAAACAGAGATTGATAAACAATCTCCGTATCATTCTCCACCAAAAAGCTGGAAAATAGTTGAAAGTCATCCACAAACCCAGATCATTGGAGACACTCTGATGGAATCAGAACCAGAAAATTATTCAAAAATGATGAAAGCAACATGGCAATGATATCTCAAGTTGAACCAAAATCAATCAAAGATGCAATCACTGATCAATCTTGGGTAAATGTCATGAAGGAAGAATTATTGCAGTTTGAGAAAAATGAAGTTTGGACTTTAGTTTCAGATCCATTAGATCAATATGTTATTGGAACTCGATGGGTATTCAGAAACAAACTTGATGAAGAAGGAAACATTGTGAGAAACAAAGTAAGATTGGTAGCTCAAGGATACAATCAACAAGAAGGTATAGATTATGATGAAATCTTTGCCCTAGTGGCACGGTTAGAAGCTATTCGAATACTTCTTGCATATGCATCACATAAACTCATTAAATTGTTTCAAATGGATGTGAAAAGTGCTTTTTTAAATGGTTTCTTAAATGAACAAGTATTTGTAAAGCAGCCCCCTGGTTTTGAAAGTCAATCAAAACCAAGTTATGTTTTCAAACTCACTAAAGCATTATATGGTTTGAAACAAGCACCAAGGGCTTGGTATGAACGGCTGATTTCATTCTTAATTGAAAATGATTTTCAAAGAGGAAAAATTGATACTACCTTAGGATTACAAAAAGAATACTGTACCTTATGGCATGGTTTTAACAATGGTTTTTAGGCATTTTGGAGTCTCCCTCGCTTCTGAATCCTCTATGGTCAAAGTCTCCAAATTTTCAACAAAAAATCTCTCGCACATGCGTAAAACTTCATCTACTCCAACTCCTACTCCTCCACCATCCTTTCCCACCTCCTTAAAACGAAAACGATCAGCAGGACGATGTCCCACTACCATTCCTGTTTCCTTTCCTCCTACTGACCCTACAGACAATACAACAACACTTACACCACCAGAACGTTCCTCACCCATTCCAGATCATTCTCCACCTCAACCAGTTCATTCTCCACCAACAACTGAACATTCTCCACTATGGTCAAAGTCTCCAAATTTTCAACAAAAAATCTCTCGCACATGCGTAAAACTTCATCTACTCCAACTCCTACTCCTCCACCATCCTTTCCCACCTCCTTAAAACGAAAACGATCAGCAGGACGATGTCCCACTACCATTCCTGTTTCCTTTCCTCCTATTGACCCTACAGACAATACAACAACACTTACACCACCAGAACGTTCCTCACCCATTCCAGATCATTCTCCACCTCAACCAGTTCATTCTCCACCAACAACTGAACATTCTCCACCTACAACAGAATATTCTCCAGTACACTGCCCTCCTTCCTCAACTCCAGTGCCTCAACCATCCACTCTTCCATCCTCAGATGTTACCTCTTACTCTCAACCACTTCCCTCACCTCCTCACGACTTTAGTACCTTCGTGTCTAATCCTCTTCTCTATACCATGTCTCCATTATTTGTTTCCCCTCAAAAAACCAGCTCTTCTATTTTTGGAATCAGCCAGTTTTTAAACCTTTTAGCCACTGTTGGACCTTCTCACACATCCATTAGTCCATTACCCTCCATCTCATCCTCCTTTGCTTCTTTTCCATCCATCTCTCCCATGCCTATTCCATCCCATGCTGTAGTTGCTACCACCTCTCATCCTACTACTAACATTCACCAGTCGCCTTCCATAACTGAACCTTCCAACTCTGACATAATGGCTACACTTCAAATCATCATGGCTCGACAAGTTCAACATGATCAAGAAACGACTAGTTTGAGAACTTGGTTGGCCGATCATCTTTCTCCCAAGCTGGGAATTCCACCTCCACCTCCTCCTCATATTCCTCCTCCTTTTCAAGCTCCTCATCTTCGAAAATCCTCCTCATCAGAAGGATCTTCTCCTTCTTTAGCTTCTTAGTTTCTTTTCTGTTGTCTTTTTGGATGCTAAAGGGGGAGAATTAAGTTAGTTTTTAAATCTGAACTATTTATGTAATTCTGCTTACAATCATGTGCCTTTATTCTTAATATTAATGAAAAACCAGTTTATGGCATGTTATGTTTTAAATTATGTAAAATTTAATACTGCACAAATTGAGAGGGAGTCTTTAAAACTCCTACACATACTTGATATTAGAATCAGAATTAAAATCTAAATTAACATGTTTGTCATCATCAAAAAGGGAGAGATTGTTGAGACAAACTCTATAATTAATGTTTTGATGAAAACAAACAAAGGTTAATTAAGAAAGTTAATCAAGATTCTAAAATATTATGTTAATTTAACTGGTGCTTTTGAGTGAATTTAATTAAAGACAGAATTATGAAAAGCAAAGGAAACAAGATCATTCTGCAGCAAAACAGAGAATGATCGTGAGCTTCAAGAATTGTTCATCACAGCATGTTGCTTAAACTTTTTCTACATCTTTATCAAAGAATCTGCCCAGGAAATCTATTCATATCTAATCAATACTTAGCAAGGAACAAGTAGGATTCATCCAAGCTCAAAAAGGCTATTTGATCTCAAAATGGAAAGGGTTCAAAGATGGACAAAAGTCATGACAGCTTGAAGAATTCCAAAATCTCAAATGTCAAGAAAGCTCAATCAATCTTGACATATGACAAGGAAATTACAAAGGAAATCCAGGTTGATCAAAACAGGAACTCCATAACGATTATTTAAGCTCAAGAACATTCATTCTATAAAACCAAGAACGTTTATCGTTCTCCGTTTTCTGCACATCAACAGCAGCCTTGCATTCTCTCTGTTATAGCTTGCAATTCTTCTCCAATCTTCTCTAGCTGCACTCAAGACTCATGATGGAGAATGTATCATCCAAGATCAATGAAGAAACATCAAGGACGCTGACAGAAAAGTACAAGACTGCTTTAAATGCTAAATCCAAAAGTTAAAAAAGGCTATGTCATAGCATGATTAGTTTATTCAAAAGTACTGTCTTAAACTAGAAAAAGCATGGCCTCTCCAACAGCTCTTTCGTAATTATCCAGTACATCTTCAGCCTATAAATAGAATGCCATTATCCAGTATGAAAGCAAGAAATTCAAGTGCTAAGTAATCCACAATATACAATCACACTTAAGCTTGAAATTCTGCAAAATAGAGACAACATAATTTTCTGCAATTCGCGAAACAGGTATTGCTATACATTCATATATTAGCTGCAAAATTATCATTAGATCCTTTGTAAAGAATCTATTCTCAAACAAGAGTTGAGTAATATCAGATTCTGTCAAAATCAATCATTTGTAAAAACTCAAACTATAAGAGTTTCTTCATAGTTTGTTTAAGATTGCTTCCTATCAAGGTTAGATAGGTGTTGCTATTGCTTTCTGGGAGGAAAGTAATTGAAGTGGAAATAGATCAAGGTTGATCTATACTAGGTGTTGTAAGATTAAGAAGGTTCTACGTTTTAAACACTTAGTAGAAAATCTCACAGCGTGAGGACTGGACGTAACCCACATTGGGTGAACCAGGATAAAACTTTGTGTGGTATTCTCTTCCCTATCTCTTTATTTGTTATACTGAATTGATTAACTAAGACAAAAGATAAACTGATTTTCTGTTTAAAACTAATCGAGGAACGTTCTCCATTTTACAACTGAAATCAAGAACGTTCTCCGTTTTCTATTTTCAAAACCAAGATCAATCTTGAGTTATTTTCTTAACTTTTTAGCAGGAATTTTTAAAAGGTGCATTTACAATTCAAACCCCCCTTTCTTGTAAATCAACTTTGCTACTTCATCAACAACCAAGAGTTCTTCTCTTCAACGACCATGACTGTATTAACACAATACCCTGTCTAACATATGAACATACGTCTTCGGCCCCAGCATATCCACCCTCGAAATAAAGAAACCTCTTCAAATAGTCGCTTCACTTGATGCTCCTTATATAGTATCCAACAAATCTCACACTACAAGAAAAACAAGGATTTTTTAGGGACAAATGCCCTCACAAAAGGAGAAAAGCAGCCACAATAAGCAAATTTATGTGTGCCTTTAACAGCCACAAATAGGTCTGTCACAAAGGTTTGTGGCGGCCAAAACAGCCATAAAATTCAATTTTTTGGTTGCCATTTGTGAGGGCTTAAGCACTCACAAAATTGTGATGGAAAAGTCTGCCACAAACTTGTGAGGGCTTAGGCTGCCACAAAGGACTAAGAATAAAACAATAAACGTTTGTGAGGGCCAAGGCCACCACAAAAGTTGTCATTTGTGAGGGCTTAGGCCACCACAAAGGATGAAATGATATAAAATAATCAGTTTGTGATGGCTTAGGCTGCCACAAATGTGTGACTTTACTAAATTTTTTTTTTATAAAATTCGAAATTAATACTAAAAAATGGTAATATATATAAAAAACTAATATTAATATAATTTTAGAAATAAAAATTTAAATTTAAAATAAATATTATATATTAGTAAATTATATATATCCAACAAAATAAAACATTCCAAAATTAATAAAATATGTCATACAAACCAAAAATTAAACATACAATAATAAATAATAATATATAATAAATTCATTCAAACCAAAAATAAAAAAAAAGCAAATATTATAAAAGTACATCAAGCATCATAGTAGTTCCTCTAATCATTAGCTCAACTCCCTCACATTATTTGAGGAAATATTATCCAACGACACAAGTCCCTCAAAAGTATTACTAATTGGTGTTGGAGACATCATGGTTTGAAATTGCAATTCATCTTCATGTACACCACAATTAGTCGACGGAGCCATAGCTGGTTGAGGTTGATTTAAATCTTGTCTGATCAAGCCAGCTGTTGGCATAGTTGGTCAATATGGAGCTTGATCTGCTTGAGGATGAGAAAACTGTTGTGAAAATGACGGAACATATTGATAATTATTAAAATATTATTGTTGGTGAAACATTGGTTGTTGTTGTTGCTGTGAAAATGTGTGTGTGCATATATTATGCAACATAATTATTTTTTTTTGGAATAAATCTATCAATATTTCGAATAATTAACTTTTTATTTATTTTAAAAATAATATAAAAATATTTTATATTTATGATATTACATATGTTATGATTAGATCATTATTGTAAATCTTGTTTTTTATAAGTATTATTTTATTGCTAAAAGAATTACAATTTCTTAATAAAATTATATTTTACTAACATAATAAATCATAATACCAATAATAACTATAATAAAAAAAATAGTACTTCATCAACAATTAAAAAATAACTGTATTTTAATTTGAGTCTAAATTTTACAAATTAAATATTTTACAAGTAATTTATTTAACAAATCTTACTAATATTAAAGTTTTAAAATAATATTATACTCAATTTTAAATATATTAATCTACATTATAAAATAAAATATTAAGTCTAAAAATATTTTAAAACCATATAACAATAATAATTATAAAATTACTAATCTATATTTAAAATGCATTACTTACTTGATGCTTAGTAGTGTTTGACTTTAAGCTTACAAACAAGTAACAACTATTCGCAATAACCACTATAGCACCACTGTTAAATTAAAAAATAATAATATTCATTAAAAAATAACTTCAAATGAAAAATAACATTAAAAAATAAAAAATAAAATAAAAACTTATCGAAATTTAACAAATAAAAGATAAATGTTGGAGAAAAATTATTTGTAGAGAGAAAGGGGATAGAAAATTTAGAGAGAAGGTAGAAATGAAAAATGAGAGGAAGAATTTTATTTATAGGATAACAATGATACTTTGAGCAAAATTGGCCGTTTGTGGCGGCCTTTGCAGCCACAAAAACCAACTTAGTTACAGCCAAAGTAGCCATAAATGCCAACAGTATACTACGCCTTTTGTGAGGGCTTTTGCAATCACAAACGAGTGGCTTTGTGGCCGCATTTGCAGTCACAAATGAGTAACTTTGTGGCGACTTTTTCCCTCATAAATGTGTGATTTTGTGGAGGTCTAAGCCCTCACAAAGGCCCAACACTGTAATTTTGTGAGGGCTTTGGCCCTCACAAAATGCTGCTGAAATTCAAATCCATTGTGAGGGCTTTTTCCACCACAAATAACATCAAATTTGAATTTTAATATTTGTGAGGGCTTTTTCGGTCATTAATTTGTGAGGGTTTTTTTAGCCACAAAATATTTTATAAGTTGGCAACAAAATAAGTGTTTTCTTGTAGTGTCATCAACGTCAATCTAATCAAGAGCTTTCCTAAATGGAAGAACCAAACTCTTATCACTTTTAGGTTTCCATCTATGTGCTGTAGGGTAGTCTTCAACATAACTAGGAGAAATTTTACAACAATCTCTACATAATGTAGGAAAATGCTCATAGACCCACGCCTGCACATATATAATAACATATAATTAGTTTAGAATCATTAATAATAGAAATTATTAACACAATAAACAACCATATAGTTTACCTATAGCAGTGTCAGGTACCTTGAAACAGTTATGTCTAGTGCATGCTAGCTTCTCGAAGATTGTCATATAGGTAAGCAAGAGCAATTGTACCCCATGCATATCCTCCATAAGAATTGAAGTCTCAAAAGCAGTCAAGATAGACAACGCTTACTGCTTGCACACTCTTATCGCTGAACAGTGTGCAACCGACCAAAAACAAAAGAAGTGCCCTTACAGCCATCTGTCAATGCTGGTCATGACAACGCTGATGGTATACCTCAAGTAACCAACTATACCGAATTGTGGATGTCTATGTGACATTAAATTCAGCATAAGCAACAACATGACTAACTCCAAGAAGTTGAGCCAATATATCTCCACCGTCATCCTTGTTAAATACATTAACACTGAAGAATGCACCAATGATGGGTATATGCAGTAGGGTGGACACATCGTCCAAAGTAATCATCATCTCCCCAATACGAAGATGGAAGTTATTGGTCATGATTCAACCTCTCTACGAATGCAGAAATGATCCATTTGTTGATCATTTCCTAGCTGCATTTTAGCAACAAATATAATCTCGAGCTTTTAACCAGTTGCTCAACCTCTTCGTGTTCAATCAACACTTCTTTTAATTTTTTACCATTGCTAAACACCCTTAATTCCCCACGGACTGAATTAATTAAGTGAAAAATATAAATTAAAACACATTACGCAACAACTATTAAAACTTTAATTTAATTTGATAGAGAAAATTACCACGCCATCCTAGAGTCTAGTCGGCACATGATCTCCGAATTTTCTAAGGTAAAACTCTCAACTGGACCACCAAGGTATCCATCATCTTATAAAAGTTTATCTATATTATTTGGTTGGGCTTCTGGTTAGGCTTCTTCTTGTTGGGCATGTTGTGTTTCTTGTTGATGCAGTCTTCGCCGTTAGGCCCTTGAAGAAGCAATTGGCATACATGATGACCCTCCTCATTATAAGTACATTCTCTAATTATAGCACGGCCCTCTCTATCGGTAAACATAGTGCGCACCATATTTCCATAACAAAAATCATAATAAAAATCGAAACAACAAATCTTACGTGAACTCAGTGTCAAAAACTTATTTGAACTCAGTTCACGTATGTGAGCCCATTTTCAAAAATCCATAGATGTACGTGAATTGAGTTCACTCAGTTCACATAGGATATACGTGAACTCAATTCATGTACGTGAAATCACTTGCCCCACTTATTTGAACTCAGTTCACGTATGTGAGCCCATTTTCAAAAATCCATAGATGTACGTGAATTGAGTTCACTCAGTTCACATAGGATATACGTGAACTCAGTTCATGTACGTGAAATCACTTGCCCTACGTGAACTCATATGTCTTACAAGAACTCAATGTCTTAAGTGAGCTCCGATCACATATACTCTACGTGAACTCATTTCATGAACATGGTTCATATACATTTATGGGTTTTTGAAAATGGGTTCACGTACGTGAACTGAGTTCACATACATTTTCTAGGTCTCCAGCAACGAAGGTTTTTATCAACGTCAAAAATGGAAACTTGATTTTAGGGTTTCTGGCATTGAGTTTGTAATCAACATTAATGTGAAAAAATCGACAACAATAAGGATCATGTTACTTGATTGAACAATATAAAGATGTTGAAGAAACTCAATAGTTGATGATGATGAAGATAATGGACGCTAAACATTATTAGTAGTTGATGATGATGCAGATAATGAATATGTTGAAGATGATTGAAGAAAATGGAGACGATGATGAAGATAGAATGAAGAGGAAGAAGATTGAAATAGAGGGTAGGGCAATTTGGGAATTTTGTTTTTAAATTTTTTTAGGGGTGTGGATAGTAAAATAGGGGGTGTTGGCAACAAAATTGAAATTTTTATGATCATGCTTTGTTAGCTTGTGGCAATATATTTAATGAATTTAATATATTATATCTTGGAGTTAGATATATGGAAAAGCGAATTAAAAATTTAAATTGAGATGTTTATTAAATATAGTAAATGGTATAATGACATAAAAGTTTGTATATGTGAACATGGACATGCTTGTTAATTGTATGTGATAAAATGTAAAGAGATTGAATTGCAATTGTGTCATTGTTTGGTGATAGTTGGTCAACCCTATCAACAATATATAAATCATGTTATAACTTGATTATATGTGGATGATATGTTAATCTTTGGCACCAATTTAGATGAGGTAGAAAAGACTAAAACTTTCTTATACAAAATTTTGATATGAAAGATTTAGGTGAAACATGTGTGATTTTAGGATTAAAATCATAAGAGATGGTGTAAATATTGGTTTATCCCAATCTAACTATATTGAGAAAGTGCAAAAGAAATTTGATAATTTTGGTTGTAAATATGTTTCTACCCTATTTGATCAAAATGTTAGTTTACAACGACATAAAGGATGTCCCATGACACAATTAGATTATTCAAAGATAATCATATGCTTGATGCAAGTCATGACTTATACCAGACCAGATATAGATTAAATCAGTATACAATCAATTCAAGTAAAGAACACTAGCATGCTATTAATAAAGTATAAAAATATTTGAAAGAAACAATTAAATATAGTTTAATCTATAGTGCATATCCTTCAGTTTTGAAAGGATATACATATGTCAGTTGGGTAATATCAAGTCTTGAGTTCAAAGGTGATGGTACACTATTAGAGTTATTGAAGTATTTGACAATAGATACATCTCAAAGGATAAAGGTATTTGGACCATGAAATAAAAGTTTAGGATGAGGTCTCCTCTTAATGGACATAAAACATATATTTGCTAGAATGTATAACTATGGGTTCATTTATGATATAGTCCACTCATAATGCATATCCTTCAGTTTTGAAAGGATATACAGATGTTAGTTGGGTAATTTATGTTGGGGATCATGCTTCCACAAGTGGATGGATCTTCATCCTTGGGTAACATAAATAATCATCAATGGTGGAAACGATCAACTCACTGTTGAGTAATATCATGTCTTGAGTTCAAAGGTGAAAGTACACTATTAGAGTTATTGAAGTATTTGAGAATAGATACATCCCAAAGGGTAATGGTACTTGGACCATAAAATAATAGTTTTAAGATGAGGTCTCCTCTTAATGGACAAAAAACATATATTTGTTGGAATGTATAACTATGAGTTCATTTCTAATGAAAAGGATATGAGACACAAGACCTTATCAAATGTTTCATATTTATAATTCAATCAATAATACCAATATTTCATGCATACGTTATGCATACTTATCCTAATGAATAGTTGGTTCAAAGCTTGTCTTCTAATTTACTAGGTGATGAGTTGAAATATAATTTACTAAGTAATGGTTCAAATTATAATATACATTTATCTGAAATCATGAAATATCTAGAATAATAAATTTAGATATATTCTAAAAGTGGTGGGGAATTGGGAGGGTAATTTCCAAAATATATTTGGAATTCTCAAATAACTATATCAATGTAGCAAATTTAAATAACTTAACATATCACTAGGTCAAGTGGTTACAATATTTGAGTTTAATGCATTTGTTAGCGATCAAACCAATGCATTAGTTAAGTTAAACTTTTTCAAGAGTTATTTTCTTTCACTAATTGGTATGAGATTCTCTATAAATAGAGACACTTTAGAGACAGAAACAAGAACACAATTTTCATGTTACATGAATCAAATTTTTGTTAAAAATATTTGTGATTAATTTATTTTTCTCTATTGAATGAGAGTAAATAAAGAAACTTTATTATATATACTATCATTAATCGACAAACTTGATATTTCCCCCTGCTACCAGGGATATATGAATAATAATAATAATAATAACAATATTATTATTATTATTATTATTATTATTATTATTATTATTATTATTATTATTATTATTGTTGTTGTTGTTATATGAGTTTAAGGATATTACTAGTTTAAGAGAAGTTTTTTGTATAAAGAAGTGTTAGAATTTGATTTAAAACTAAATATCGAAAGTGTTTTAGGTTTCTCATTTAGGACTTTATTTGATTGATTTAGGATTTCAATCACCACTTTTTTTAAAAGGCTATACCTATTGATGATAAACATTTTCTCCAGGTCAGAGCCTATTTGAATCTCACTCTCTTTTGCAAATTTTAATAACATTATTCTGTATCAAATGGACGTGAAGAGTCTATTTTAAATGGTTATATAAATATAAAAACTATCTTTTAAACAATCTTTAAGGTTTTAAGACACTGAATTTTTAGATCATATTTTTACACTATAAAAATAGTTATATGGTTTTAAACAAACTCCTTAAGCTTGGTATGAAACACTAAGTAGTTTTGTTTTTTCAAAAATAATTTTGTAAAGAGCTATGTGGACGCTACTTTGTTTAGAAAATCATCTAAAAATGACTTTTTCATTATTCATGTTTTTGTGGAGGACATTATTTTTGGTTTTACTGGTGCAAAATTATTTCAAGAGTTTTCATAGGTAATGCATAATGAGTTTGAAATGAATATAATGGGAGAGCTGAAATTCTTGTTTGGAATTCAAATTCAACAAAACTTTGAAGGTGTCTAAATTCATTAGACTAAATACACCAGAGAACTTCTCAAGAAGTTTAAGATGAATGAAGATAAACCTATGCTCACTCTCATGCATCGACTTGTTCTCTGAATAAAGATGACACAGGCAAAAAGGTAGATCAAAATGCATATAGAGGAATGACTCCCTCTCTTCTCTATCTAACTACATCTAGACTTGAAGTTTTGTTCAATGTGTGTGCAATATTTCAATCTAACCCCAACGAATCTCATTTAACTGCTACTAAGAGAGTTTTTAGATATTTAAAAGGTACTACTCTTATTTATTAGAAGTCTCTTGAGTACAAATTATTAAGTTACTGTGATGCTGACTATGCTGAAGACAAGCTTGAAAGAAAAAGCATAAGTGGAAGTTGAACCTTTCTTAGTGAAAATTTGATTTTCTGGTCAAGCAAAGGACAAGGAACAATTTCTCTATCAAAAGAAAAATACATCTATGTAGCAAGTTGTAGCACACAGCTGTTATGGCTAAAGCATCAACTAGAAGATAATAAAATTAATGAGAGTAACATTCCTATCTTTGGTGATAATACATTTTCAATTTGCTTAACCAAAAATCCTATTTTACAATATAAAGAAAAACATATAGAAATTAAACATAATTTTATAAGAGACTATGTTTAGAATAGTATTTTAAACATTAAATTTGTTGACATTGACCACCAAAGGACATATATTTTTGTAAAACCCCTTGTTGAAGAAAGATTCAACTTTATCAAAATGAATTTGAATATTCAATTAAAATTGGAATGATAACTTAAACTTTGTACTTATTTGGCTATAGGAAAATCTGCTGTGCTTTACCTACGGAACATGAGTTTATTCTTTGTTAAAATATGTTCTTTTGGTTACATATATGTTTCACCCTTGACAAATTGAAATTATTTTGGCCTCTAATTGACTAAACTACGTATATGTCTACTACATAGTTTTGTTACATATGTGATAATTAGTATTCTAACTTGTGTAGCACCTATTATAAGCACATGCTAAGTCATTTAATGCACTTTCCAATTTAGAAACTCAATTGTTTTATCAAAACACCAACACTCAAACACCTACTATCTTCACATTTCATTTTCCCACACTTTTGGATACCTATAATTTCGTCGACCTCCTATATTTTCTTAACATTTGATCTTGATTATAAATAGCTTCAAGTTCCACTCCTTCTACACCAACAATGGCTTGCAATGTTGATCAACTAGACATTCTCAACGAACTAACAGTTGATTTTTGGAACCTGACTGGAACAGTTTCAATTTCATTGAAAAACTAAAAGTCTATGATGTGCTAGTAAAGGAATTCTAGAGGCATCTTGAGGAACTCAAAGGTGGTGAAATCTCAAGCCATGTTCTAGGGTTTCCAATCAAAGTAACCCAACAACCCAATGATACCATTACATAATGCATGGATGAAGGAACGGTGATGGCATTCATCTATGAGCGAACTGTTGGTATCCCTCCGGTCGACAAGGAACTCTTCTATAAACTCCAAACCATCCATCTTAAACCCAAGTTCAGAGCTCTCTTCAAAATCATCATTGGATGCATAGT
Organism: Cicer judaicum; assembly: GCA_037974835.1. Lineage (NCBI taxonomy): Eukaryota > Viridiplantae > Streptophyta > Magnoliopsida > Fabales > Fabaceae > Cicer > Cicer judaicum. The sequence continues at coordinate 3,882,205 of JBBPBS010000235.1, read as the reverse complement.
TTCTAAAGAAGGCTCTATGGACCATGTGAGTAAGGACAACAAATGCATCATGTTGAAATTTTTTCAAAGGATCAAGATAGACCTCCCCAACATCATCCTAGAACACGTGAGAACATGTGTGATCAACTCTAGGTCTAGAAACCTAAAGTCTATTACATATGCAAGACTCATCTATGATATTCTGGAAAATATTTCTCTAATTGAGAAACTGGAAGAGGTTGGTGACTTTCATAAGGAAGAGTTGTTAATTTACTCCTTTTCACCTAACTTCAACATATAAAACATCATCAAAACAAGGATGATCAATTCAACAGAAGGCTCTATAAACCATGTGAGTAAGGACAACAAATGCATCATGTTGAAAATTTCTCAAAGGATCAAGATAGACCTCCCTGACATCATCCTAGAACATGTGAGAACATGTGTGATCAACTCTAGGTCTAGAAACCTAAAGTCTATTACATATACGAGATTCATCTATGATATTCTGAAAAATATTTCTCTAATTGAGAAACTGGAAGAGGTTGGTGACTTTCATAAGGAAGAGTTGTTGATTTACTCATTTTCACCTAACTTCAACATATAAAACATCATCAAAACAAGGATGATCAATTCAAAGGAAAATATTGAACCAAAATGGGATGACAAAAGGAAAAATCACATTTGTTGAGCAAGTGGTTCTAAATACACTCCCTTCATTGTCGGAGACTTCTACATTCAAATCTTTGAAGAGGATATGTATTAAGTCATTCAAGATTACATTCAAATGGCTTTGATAGACCAGAACAATGAGGTTTTCCCAATCTTCTTCCCTCTTCCTAAGGTTTACTTTATTTATGTTTGAAAAAGAAAAGTCAAGGAAAAATGGTTGCTATAGTGGAAGAAGAAGACCAAGAAGCCAATGAGGAAAAAGCTTGCTCCTCTCTAGCTATTAATTTTAATAGTAGTGTAGATATAATTTCATCCCATAATGACCCAGATACAACCACCACAACCTTACCTTTTGCAGATACCTAACCCCTATAGCAATCTAAAACTCAGGCTTCCTCTAACACTAAACTAAACCATTCGACCAAACACATCATCCCCACCTCTGACAAACCCTTACCCCTTTGACTCTGGATTCCCAATTCAAAATGACCCTGCATTTGACCCTCAATCTCCATTGTTTGTGGATCCTCTCCAAATTGAATCTAAGGTAACAACCAATGTCAACCAAGATCCAGTCTCTAAATAATCTTCAGAAGACTCACATGTCCATACCCAAGCCACTACTATCCCTAACTAAAAACAAGCCATTAGAGCTAAATTTGTTTCCTCTTCATCAAATGTCTCGTCAAAATCATCCAAGTAGCCATCACAATCTTCTTCTTTCCACAAAAGTCTTTCTTCTTAGAACTTTCGTAACAGATGATCTATTTCTTTTTTTATTTTGTCTTTTTTTGTCTCTATTATATATCTCTTTTTGAAAACTTTGACCTAGAGACTAAGGTTAGGAATCTAGAGAACATTTTCTCAAAATCCTCATTTTCTTCAATTCTAGAAAAGCTCACACTTTTTTCTAGAAGATTTGTCTTTGCTTCCTGCATTTGCATGCTTCATTCGTAGTTAAAACATAAAGCACAAAAAATGCCTTTAGTTTTGCATTTGTCAAATTCTTTAAATGTGGTTGCATTAATCATTAAGGTTGTGGATTTATGGTGCATTTTTTTTTTATTGTTTCTTCTATTCAGTATTCAGTTCTTTTTTGGGAACTTCAACTTCAACTTCATTTCAAGAGCTCCATAGTGATCTTGAACTATATACAAAATTTTAGGATCATGTGATATATAGAAACTTCTTAACTTGTCCTTCCAGTATTCAAAGCTCTCTCAACAAAACATAGGAGACCTATTAACATTTCTATGTGTAGCTTCATTACTAGAGTAAATCACGATTACAAAAAAATAGTAGGATCTTTTCTCAAAGACGGTTATGTGTTCGACCAAGAGATTGATTTCTAATTCCAATTAAAGGTAAATAAACAAAAGAAATGCGATGTTTGAATTGAGTTATTTAAAAAAGAAACTTTTTAAAATATGTTCTAGAAAGAAACTTTAAACAATCTTTAACAAAAAATAATGATATGATAAGGAACAAAGATCACAAACCAATTTATTTTGGTTTACAACTAACGAGATAGCTACGTCATGTCCATTTGTTCTGAAGGATTTAATCTAGTAAATCAAACTAATTTTCACAAGCACTAGAACATCAACTAGTCTCCTTAATAAGTTCTAATCTTCTCAAACTTCTAGATTTGTATAGTCAAACATTTTGAGGTTGCAACCACTACTGGGCCAAATTACAAATGTAAGGGGTTGAGGTGTTTCTGGATAACCTTTACAATAGAATATTTCAATGTAAACACTCAATAAAAATTCTAATATGATAACTTTTTCTCTTTTATGAATGCAAGATATTTGTTGCACAAAAGTTTCACTCAGTTGATGTATTTTTGAACTGCTGCTCACATTTCTTTATATAGAGAAATTTGATGTCGTTAGTGTTTTAGACTATTACAGGTATTGTTACAAAATTCTCGTACGAAATATAAAGATTGTACAATTAGGCATATGTCTTGAATCTATACATTGATTTAGTGTCCTTTCTTAGCTTTCTGATGATTTAGTGTATCTTAATCATTAAGTCAAGAAAGGATCACCTTAGTATGGATGCTTAATTTAAAGGATGGGTTCCACTAGAGGATAATAGATGATTTGACTTAGGTCAACTAATAGACAATGAAGGTTGAAGTGTTCAACTCTTCTGTAGTTTGAGATTAGAGGATTTACTTTTCACATAGCGCAGATGATCAAATATGTATTTAGTTACGTTAAATAGAGACGTGTTAGTCAGTGTCTTGACTTGTTTATCCTAGAACCAAGTTGGTTTTATATTTAGAGTTTTGATGTTAACAAAAGTATTTTACGAGAACAATATATTCGATTTCAAATAGTATGAAAGAAGATTCATGTTTTTCAAGAAAATCTATAATAAGATTTGATTCAAATTTATAATTAAAGAAAATCTAAAATAAGATTCGATTCCAAATTATAATTGATAAAAATCTAAAATAAGATTTGATTCAATTTTATAGTTGAAGAAAATATAAAATAAGATTTATTTCAAATTTATAATCGATGAAAATCTAAAATAAGATTTTATTCAAAATTATAATTTAATAAAATCTAAAATAAGATTTAATTCAAATTTATAATTGATGAAAATCTAAAATAAGGTTTAATTCATATTTTTAGATTAAGAAAATTTGTGACCAAGTTGAAAAGAAGATATAGTCAAGATTTGAAGAATATTTTATCAACATTGGAAGAAGTTTCAATTAAGATTTGAAGAAGAGTTTATTTGAAGAACTTACAATCTCAATCTACACAAAATAGGAACATAATTAATATGAAGAATTTACAAACTCAATTTACACAAAATAGAAATACAATCAATTTAAAGAATTTACAAATTCAATCTGAATAAGATACAATTCAGAATTAAACAAGGACTAAATTGAATCCCAAATTTTCAATATAAATAGACATTCAATGCTGAAGGAGAAAAGCATTGAAAAGCATAAAAGAGTATAAGAACTCAAGCTCAAAGTTCTCAATTCATCTTAGAGTTCAAATAGAGAAACACTAGTTCAGGTTAAAAATATTTTTTGAGTGTTCTTTTCTTAGAGGGTGAGATGTTATTCTTATCAGCTTTTTTAGAAGCAACTACTCAAGTTTCAATCTTTTGTATCCAACCCGATAATGGTTAAGTTTCTTCTTCAATCTAGGGTTGTAAGGTATGAGAAGACTTGGCTTGTACAGTCAATGTGGTTAGTTCCTCAAAAGTCTAGGGTTGTCAGGATGTTTGCGAAGTCTGGCTTTGAGGGTCAGATGATTTGTAATTCAAGGTATTTGAATTAGTGGATTAAAGCCTTCAGAATGAAGATATCTGATGTAGCCAAGTAAGCGGTGAACCAGGAGAATTACTGCAATAAAGGATTTCTTAAATATTAATCACAAATTGTCTTGAAAACTAAAAAAAGTTATTGTTTTATAAGGAATCAAAGTACTGAATTTAAAACAAAAAATGCAAATATGAAAACTGATATTACTAAACTAAAAATAGAGAATGCAAATCTGAAAACTGATATTATTGAACTTAGGACAAATAATGCAAATCTCAAAACTGATACTATTGAACTTAAAACAAAAAAGGCAAATCTGAAAATTGATATTGTTGAACTTAAGGTTGAAAATCTAACACTGGAAAGTAATTATAGTTCAAGATTTTAATAATAATGGTATGTAAATAAGCAAATATGCATATATGATTTATGGTGTTGGTAGGAATGATAAAAAAGAAATAAGATTTCAAGAAAAAGTAATTGAATCTAAGTTAATTCCTTCTGATGATTTATGTACTATTTACTACAAGAAAGGTCACATTCTAACCACTTGCAAAGACAATAAATCTTTTAGGTCTAACAAATCAGGATCAAACCAGATTTAGGTACCAAACGATAAAATTGTTTATGTTGCAGATGTTCTAAGCAACCAAATTGAAACACCAATCATGGTTTCTGGTCATTGTATGCTTGCAATATGTGAAGGAAAAAAGGTATATGCTCCAAGCCCTACCAAACAGAAGCCAACGAACTCTGGTGGAAGACAGGGTTGGTCAACACAATACTTATTAGAACCAGAACCACATGATGAACCAAATCAAAACTAGCAAAGAAATCACACATAACAACAAAAATCGAAGCTAGAAGAGAAATCACATATATCAACAAAACTGAAACTACCAGAAGAATCAAAATTACTATCAGTTCCAAAATTACCAAAAGAACCCAATACACCAGCATAAACAAAAGTGTCAGATGAACAACCATAATAATGAGACTTCTTTGAACACCCTAATCAAGTTCATCAAGACTACAAACTTGGATGGAAATTCAAATCCCTTCATCCAAACTCTATAATAAGAGAATATGCAAACTAAGAATCTGAAAACCAGGAAAGAAGAACTAAGAGGGTTTTTAGAGTGAAACTGAAATTGTTAACATATAGATGATATTTTTATTTAAATTAAATTATTGTCTGATATTATGTTTACTGTGATGACAAGAAGTTTGATCTTAAAAATCAAAGCTAGATAAGTATTTCGCAGGTTCTCAAAAGTTTAGAGGAACAAGGAGATCCACATAATCGGAACACTTCAGCAAAAGTAGCATACAAGTTTAGGTTACAGAAACAAGAAGAAACCACCAGAAACATCATTGATGTTTTGGCTGTATTAAATTCATTCTTCAATTATATGATTTATATGACAAACAACTTAACCTTAAAAAATAAAAGCATGTTGAGAATATTGCAGGTTTACCAGAACTAGAGGAAGCAGATGCAGACAAATCATAAGATGACAAATCTTTAGAGGATGAATCTGATCAAGTTAGAATTAATCAAGATAAGTCAAAAGAAATATCTTAATGATAATACAAGACATCTCATCTCATTGGAAGTTCAAGTGATCATGTGAGGATCAGATCATCATTAAAAGATACGACTTTGTTTGGTTCACTCTCGTCAATTGAACATACCTCTATTGATGAAACATTGGTAGATAACGGATGGGTTCTTGTGATGAAAGAAGAGTTAAATGAATTTCAGAGGAACGTTGTTTGGGATCAAATACTTAGACCAAAGAAGAACATTATTGGAACCAAATGGGTTTTCAAAAACAAGCTAAATGAAAAAGGTGAAATGGTTAAAAATAAGGCAACACTTGTTCCATAAGGCTACAGTCAGCAAGAAGTGATCATGGCATTTAGGGACATGTTTCTAGCTTTTTAGTTTGGTATTTTAAAACCTCTTTATAGTTTAGAATAATTTTTTAGCTTGTTTCTAAACTTTGGGTCGAACTTGAATTATAATTTTATCATTTGCATTTTGACTCTTGCTCCCTCTGTAGGCCATAACTTGAGTTTTGGATATCATATTGGTGCATACAAGCAGACGTTGGAAAGCTAAAAATCATAGCAAAAACTTATTTTTGAATAAAAGCCCAATGCCAAACTTTACTGAGCCTAAATTGCAGATTTCATAATCTGGATTTTTGTAATAATTTTAAATAGCGAGCCACTTGTTTTTAAACCCTAAAGCCCAAAATCGAGTACTATATATCAGGAGTTTTCTTTCTTTTCTAGACCATGAAATTTTAGGATTCAGATTGCTACAAGAAATAAACATTTTTTATTTTAATTTCATGCAAGGCTAATTTTATAATATTAATACACGAGTTCAGAGTTTCATCAACACCTTGAGATTCAGGTTACACTGTCGATTTCGCTTCATGATTTTATCTTTGTTTATTTGATTATATAGATATTCTGATTGCTTAAATTCAATTTTAATAGGATTTATTAAATTCATTTGACATAATTTGGTTTCGGTTTCTAATTTAATTGAATTATAATTTTGCGACGCTTGATCATTAATTGTAAGATTTTAATGATTGTGATGCTTAATCTAGTCAAAGAAACTGAATTCACATAGGATTGATTACGCTTGTTTGATCAATTCTATAGTCGAAAAAGAATAGAATCATGAATTAGAAATTAAACTCAGTGATTGAATATGTGATTGGTCTGAAACACGAATCAGTGGATTAATCATTTTGCTCATTTGTTTAAATAAAATAAAAAATAAAAACCCTTTCTAATTTCAACTTTCAATTTGTTTAATATTATGATATCAGAAGTCCTTGCCAAATGACTCGAGTTATTACCTCTATTTACATTTTATCAATTGTATTGTATTCGTGTGCAATAGCGGATCAAATTGGCGCCGTTGTCGGGGACTATCTTATAACAATATTAACCAATTTTAGAGTATTACTAACCATCCTATCAATTGTTTGTTCATGTTTTGTTACTCTATAGGTCTGATAGGCTTGTGCTAGCTCTTAGACATGTTGCTAGTAAAAAAAAACCCGATTTTCAGGTGACTGTCTCGAATTGCCTTGAAATTTTGCCAGGAAAAAAAAGGTATGGGACGCTCAAAATTCCAAATTCCTTCGTTTAGACCCTTTTTGAATTTTTCATATTCTCCCAAAATTCCAAAAAAGTTTGTGTTGCCTTTATTTGATATTTAGAAATTTTGTGGTATTTTTATATTTTTTGGATTGTATTTGATAGGGTTTTCGATTTTTCACTTCAGTTTTAGAAATAGGGACATTGTTGGAATTTTCAAAATTTTGATTTTGCCATGCAGTGTTATGATGATGCATGACTAGCCCTAATTCTGTAAATTTGCATTCCCTTGAACCTGGAATAGTTATGACATTTCATTTACGTCGTAGACTTAATATAACTGCTAGTGCTAACGAGTTAGAGTCGAATAGTGAAAGTAACAACTTGCTTCAAAATATGGCCGATGCGAATAATAGAAGCTTAAGACAACTTTTTGCACCTAATGTGAATTATAATGCATTGTGTATCACATATCCATAAGTTACTATACCATTTGAACTTAAATTTGGTTTAAAACATTTACAAGTTGGAATGATATCAAGATATTATTTATAGAAAAATTATTCCCTGTCTCACGAGCTGCTTCAATCAAAAAAGAAATATGTGGCATTAGGCAGATTGACTGGGAATCATTACATGAATATTAGGAGAGATTCAAGAAATTATTTTTATGAAGGCTTGCTACCAATGCATATAAGCATTTTGTATGCTACTAGTGGGGGAGCACTTGTCGATAAGACCCTAGAAACATCAAAGGCTTTGATTTAGAACATGTCCATTAATTCTCAGCAGTGTTGACAAGGGGTGTGAATGAAATTCAAGCTCCTTCTCACAAGAATTTAGAAGGAAAACTTGATGAGCTTACATCTTTAGTAAAAAAATTGGCAATAGGTAAGACCCAAGCAGTGATATGCGGTATTTGCACTTCTCTAGAGCATCCAACAAATTCATGTCCAACATTGCAAGAAGATCCAATTGATAGCCACTTCAATTAATCAGTTGGAGACTCAAGGGTCAAACCAATTGTCTGCACAGTCAGCAGTAGATCCAAATGCTCCCAATGTCAATGCAATTACATTGAGGTCTGGGAAAGTTGTTGAAATATCAAAGGTACCTAAAACTGTAGTGAAAAATAGCAAGGTTGTTAAGGACACTTTGATACCTGAAACTGTTGAAATTGAGCAAAATATACCACTTCCTTTTCCTAAAAGGGAAATAAAGACTAAGAAAATGGATGAGGCAGATAGGGACAAGGGGATCCTGGATATATTTATGAAGATTGAAGTGAACATTCCTCTCCTTGAAGCAATTAAGCAGATTTCAAGATATGCTAAATTTCTACAAGATTTGTGCACACACAAGAAAAGGTTAAAAGGTAATGAAAGAGTAAACATGGGGTGAAATGTTTTACCCGTCATTCAGCCCATGCCTCATAAATGCAAAGTTCTAGTAACTTTTTCCATTCCATGTACCGTAGGAAATAGTTAGCAGCTTCCATTAATATTATGCCTACATTAATTTTTAACTCTCTTGCTTTTGGACCTTTACAGAGTACAGGTGTTACCATTCAATTGGCGAACAGGAGCAATGCTCGTCTTATTGGACTTATGGACGATGTACTTGTTCGAGTTAATGAATTGATATCTCATGTAGATTTTTACATTCTGGATATGGATGGAGAGAATAAGTCTAACAGGGCGCCTATCATCTTAGGCAGACCATTCTTCAAAAACGGCTAAAACCAAAATTGATGTACATGTTGGAACTCTATCAATGAAATTTGGTGATAGCATTGTAAAATTTAACATCTTTGATGCTTTGATGACATTTACCCCGATATGTTACCTACTGATTTTCCTTCATTGTCTAGTTTTGATGATACTTATACTTATGAATTATGTATAGATACTCAATTGTGCTATGTGTGTGTTGAGATCGAAGTTACCTTGTAGGTAGATCATTATGCTTATTATGATATTTCTACTAACATAATTGATTTTGCAGACTTAGCTTCGGCCACTGGTGTTCTACCTTCCGTTGAACAGCCCCCAACTATAGAGCTTAAACCACTTCCGAAAAATTTGAAATATGCATATTTAGAAATAAATGGCAAGTTACCTATGATTATTTCAGCCAAACTTAAAATGAATAGGAAGATAAGTTGTTGCAGATTTTAAGAAAACACAAGAAGACAATTAGATGGACCTTGGCTGATACTCCTGGTATAAGCCCACCCATGTGTATGCATAGAATACTACTGGAGGATGGGGGTAAAATCAGTCAAGCAACCCCAAAGGCGACTTAACCCATTAATTATGGATGTTGTAAAAAAAAGAAGTGACCAAGCTCTTGCAAGCAGGCATTATATACCCCATCTCTGATAGTTAATGGGTGAGTCTGGTGCAGGTAGTCCTTAAGAAAACTGGACTCACAATGGTTAAAAATGAAAATAATGAACTTATCCTCACACGAGTGTAGAGAAACTGAAGGGTACGCATCAATTGTAGAAGACTAAACCAGACAACTAGAAAGGATCATTTTCCTTTACCATTCATTGATCAGATGCTTAAACGGTTGGCTGGTAAGTCACTATATTGTTTTTTTGATGGTTTTTCTGATTATTTTTAGATCCATATTGCACCAGAGGACCAAGAAAGACCACATTCGTTTTCCCTTTCGGCACATTTTCCTATAGGAGGATGATGCCCTTTGGCCTATGCAATGCTCTTGACACTTTCGGCTGCATGATTAGTCTTTTTGCTGATTTTATAGAAAAATGTATAGAAGTTTTCATGGATGATTTTAATGTGTATGGTTCCTCATTTGATGCATGCTTTAACAGCTTATATAGAGTTTTTCATAGATGCATTGAAACTAACCTTGTGTTGAATTATGAAAAATGTCATTTTATGGTTGAATAGGGCATAGTTTTGGGATAGGTGTTCTCTAGGAATGGGACAAAAGTGCAAGCTACCAAGATTAATGTGATTTCTAATTTGCCTTACCCATCTTGCATCCGCGAGGTTTGTTCTTTTCTTGGCCATGAAGATGTCAAGGATTACAGGCACTTTATCAAGGGTTTTAGCAAGATAGCTTTTTAGTTGTCAAATTTGCTGCAAAAGGATTTCAGTTTCACCTTTGATGACAAATGCAAGAAGGCATTTTATTTCATAAAGGCAACACTGACCTCTACTCGCATAATTCAGCCACCTAATTGGACCCTACCTTTTGAAATTATGTGTGATGCGTCTAACTATGCAGTGGGGGCAGTCCTCTCACAAAGGGTTGGTAAGGCTGCCCATGTTATTTATTATGCTTCTAGGACTTTAAATTCTACACAGGCTAATTATACTACCAGAAAAAGGCACTTTTAACTATTCTTTTTTTACTTGATAAGTTTAGATCATATTTTCTAGGTTTGAATGTAGTTGTTTTTAATGACCATGCAACTTTGAATGCTAAAGAAACCAGAAGCAAAACTGAGATTAATCTGGTGGATGTTGTTACTCCAAGAATTTGATTTAGAGATTAAAGATAAGAGTCAGCTGAAAATTTGGTGGCATATCATTTGAGCAAAATAGAAATAGATGAGGACCCCATCCCCATTCAAGATGACTTACCTGATGAGCAACTGCTACAATTGCGTTAGGTAACTCCTTGGTTTGTTGATTTAGTTAATTATCTAGTTGCTAGAGTCCTTCTTGCAGATGCATCCAGAACACTAATGCACAAACTTAAAAGTGATGCCAAATATTATGTGTGGGATGATCCATATCTGTGGAAATTCTGTAGTGACCAGGTGATTAAATGATGTGTTTCCCACCATGAGGCTCAATTTGTTCTTCATTTTTGTGATGCCCCTAAAACTGGGGGACATTTTGGTCCTCAATGGACAGCAAGAAAAGTCTTAAACTCAGGTTTCTTTTGGCCCACTTTGTTTTTGAGACTTACAAAACTTATGAACAATGCCAAATAGCAGGAACAACAATCACTCGTAGGAGTGAGATGCTTCAACAACCTATGCTTTTTTGTGAAGTATTTTATGTGTGGGATATTGACTTTATGGCCCCTATTCTTGTATCTTTTGTTTATCTCTACTTTTACTAGTTGTTGATTATGTTTCAAAGTGGGGGGAACCGATACCCACTAGGACTAATGATTCTGAAGTTATTGCGTGTTTTATCATATCAAATATTTTTTACAGGTTTTGAATACCCCGGGCCATCATAAGTGATCAAGGCACTCACTTTTGCAACCGCACCATGGATGTTTTGCTTCAGAAGTATGGGGTTGTGCATAGAGTTTCTACACCTTATCATCCCCAGACTAATGGGCAAGCTGAAATCACAAACAATGAAATCAAACAGATCTTAGAAAAGATGGTGCATCCAAAAAGGAAAGATTGGAGCCACCGACTGAAGAAGCTCTTTGGGCTCATAGAACAGCCTACAAAACACCAATAGGGATGTCCCCCTATCAACTTGTGTTTGATAAGGCATGCCACCTCCCAACGAAAATAGAGCATCGTGCTTATCAGGCGGTCAATAGTTGTAACCTTGAGATGGAGAAAGCACGTTTGGAGAGAAAGGTTCAATGGCAACAACTTGAAGAGAACTCTCAGATCTATAAGGAGAAAAATAAGTACTTTCATGATAAGTTGATTTTTAGCAAGGAATTTTCCATTGGCCAAAAAGTTTTATTGTTCAAATCTCGTTTGAAAATTATGGTCGGGAAACTTCGATTGAAGTGGATTGGCCCTTTTGTTGTTACTAATATTTTTCCTCATGGTGTAGTGGAAATAAAAGGTGAAAACACCGAGAAAGTATTCAAGGTAACTAGACAACTCCTCAAGCTATTCCATGAGAGCTATGTGCTTGAAGATGCTGCCATAGAAGAACTCTCATTGGAAAAGCACACTTACACTGAAGTTTGAACAGGGAGCTCCCTTTCCTTACTCTTATTTTATACTTGTTACTTTCATTGAGGACAATGTGTAATTTAAGTGTGGGGGTATTATTTAGGATTTTATTTTTTATATTTCAATAAAATAAAATAAAATAAAAATAAAAATAAAAAACTGGACATTGCACTGCATGCTTTTTCATCAGATTTTGTGGTCGTAAATGTTGTAATTTGTTTGGACTAGCATGATTGGATAATATCTTTGCGTTCTTGGTAAAATAAATTGAATTAAAATGCTAAATTGTGTATCATTTGTTATAGGTCATTAAACTGTGAGATTTTTTAGCCTTATTATGAATGGAATACATTTTTTGATCTTTTTTTTTTCTTGTGTTATCTCACTTATGATTGTTAGTTACCCCAGAACTTGACTTGACTCATGTTCGCATGCATATATTGAAATGATCTAGGCATTTGTTTCTTGTTAAGCTACTAGCCAAATAAGCCTACCATACAATTATCTATTTGTTTAAGACCCTTTGAGCCTAATTATCCCATTATTTGTTATATAGCTCATTACAAGTCTAAAAGTGAAAAACAATGAATTGACCCAATCTTGGGAGATAAAGGAGTTTTTCCTTAAATAAGTGTAGGAGTGATCAACTTGTTTGTTTAAATTTGAGGGTTATAAAAAAAATATGAGGAATAAAATGAGGAAAATGGTTGTGTTGTGAGCAAAGAGAGTGTGAGAGTTATTTCTTAATGTTGTTTCTTAATCATTACTCATTTATCCTTACGATTATCTCACCATTACCTTAGCCACGTTACAACCTGAATAAAGACCTTTTTATCATTATGCGCATGTGTTTCAATATAGATTATAGAGGCTTGTCAAGCCCATGGTAGTGTTAGCTTTCATGATGTGATTGGAGTGTAAACAGTAGCCCAAACACTTAGAGTGTAAACACTTTGAGAGAATTTTATATCATAAGAGGACTCTATCACTTATAATGCATTATTTAGTTAACTTGTCTTCTGGTTTGCCTTGATTGTGATAAAAAAAAACTATTCATGATTGCCTTAAGCTAGAAATATATATATATATATATATATATATATATATATATATATCTCACGATTTTGTATTCATAAGAATATTTAGAATTGCATGCATTGCTTTGCTCGGAGTGCAAAAGCTTAAGTGTGAGGGAATTTGATCATAGCATTTAGACATATGTTTCTAGCTTTTTAGTTTGGTATTTCAAATACTCTTAATAGCTTAGAATATTTTTTTAATTTGTTACTAAACTTCGGGTCCAAATTGAATTATGATTTTGTTATTTGCATTTTGACTCTTGGTCGATCTGTAGGCCGTAACTTTAGCTTTGAATATTGGTTTGGCGCATACGAACATGCGTTGGAAAGCTAAAAATCAGAGCTACAACTTGTGTTGGAATAAAAGTCCAACGCCAAACTTCACTCGGCCTAAATTGCAGATTTCGCAATTTGGACTTTTATAATAATTTATATAGCGGGCCACTTGTTTTTAAACCCTAAAGCCCAAAATCGAGTACTATATATTGGGAGCTTTCTTTATTTTCTAGAACATGAAATTTTAGGATTTAGATTGCTACAAAAATAAACACTTTTTATTTTAATTTCATGGAAGTCTAATTTTATAAGATTAATCCACGAGTTTAGAGTTTCATTAACACCTTGAGATTCAGGTTACATTATCAATTTCGCTTCATGATTCTATCTCCGTTTATTTAACTATATTGATATTCTGATTGCTTAAATTGAATTTCAATAGGATTGATTAAATTCATTTGGCAGAATTTGGTTTTAGTTTCTAATTTAATTGAATTATAATTTTGCGATGCTTAATCGTTAATTATAATACTTTGATGATTGTGATGGTTAATCCAGTCAAAGAAACCAAATTCATATAGGATTAATTGCATTTGTTTGATCAATTCTACAGTCAAATAAGAATATAATCATGAATTAGAAAATAAATTCATTGATAGAATTTATGTTAGGTTTGAAACTCGAATTAGTGGATTAATCATTTTGCTCATCTATTAAAAAAAACATTTCTAAGTTCAACTTCCAATTTGGTTAATATTATTATATCAGAAGTCATTGCTAAACGACTCGAGCTATTACCTCTATTTACATTTTATAAATTGTATTTGACCCGTGTGCATTAGCGGATCAAGAGGGCATTGATTACACTGAGATATTTTCTCCAATGGCCAGGTTAGAACCTTTTCATATTCTACTTTCTTTTGTTGAAAAAATAACATTACATTATTTCAAATGGATGTTAAAAGTGATTCTCTAAATGGTTATATAAGTAAAGAAGTCTATGTTAAACAACTCCCAAGTTTTGAAAGTACATAATTTCAAAATCATATTTTTAAACTTAGAAAATATTTGTATGGTCTAAAATAAGCACCTAGGTCGTGGTATGATAGACTTGGTAACTTCTTGCTTAAAAATAACTTTGAAAGAGGACAAGTAGATAGTACACTTTTTAGAAAATCAATTCGAGATAACATTTTTATTATTCAAATTTATGTTGATGACATTATTTTTGGATCTACTAATGGCACTTTTTTTCAAGAATTGTCTAAATTGATGCTGCTCGAATATCAAATGAGTACGATGGGGGATTGAATTGTGTTTGATAAATTTGATAACTTTATGCTAATTTCATCAAGGTTGGTTAGTTTTTATGAATTACTCAGATAAGAAGCAATCAATTCATAAGCAGTAAACAATGAAAGCATAATTAATTTGACACATATATTTATCCTAGTTAACCACTTACTTAACTACATCCAGTCCCTTCATTTAGAAGGCTTTAATTCACTAATTCAAATACCTTGAATTACAAAGCACTTAACCCTCCAAGCCAGTTTTTCCAAACATCCAGACAACCCCAAATTTTTGAGGAACTAACCACATTGACCTTACAAGTCAAGTCATCTCCTAACTACATGACAACCCCAGATTGAAGAATGAATTAAACAATAATTGGCTTGGATACAAAAGATTATAACTTGAGTAGTTGCTTCTAAAAAAGTTGATAATAATAATAAATCTCACACTATAAGGAAAGAACACTCATAAAATATTTCTAACCTAAACAAGTGTTTCTCTCTTTGAACTATAAGATGAATTTAGAACTTTGAGCTTGAGTTCTTATTCTTTTTTCTGTTTTTCGATGCTTTTTTCCTTTAGCCTTGAGTGTCTATTTATAGTGAAAATTTGGGCTTCAATTTAGTACTTTTTTAGTTATGAATTGTATCTTGTTTAGACTAAGTTTGTAAATTTTTCAAATTGATTGTATTTCTATTTTGTGTAGATAGAATTTGTAAATTCTTTAGATTGATTATGTTCCTATTTTGTGTAGATTAAGTTTGAAATTTTTCAAATAAACTCTTCTTCAAATCATGATAAAATCTTCTTCAAATCTTAATTAAATCTTCTTCAAAAGTTGAATCAAATCTTATTTTAGACTTTCATCAATTATAAATTTGAATCAACTCTTGTTTTAGATTTTTTTTCAATTATAAATTTGAATCAAATATTATTTTGGATTTTTTCAATTAAAAATTTGAATTAAATCTTATTTTAGATTTTCTTCAATTATAAATTTAAATCAAATCTTATTTTAGATTTTCATCAATTATAATTTGGAATCAAATCTTATTTTATATTTATTTCAATTATAAATTTGAATCAAATCTTATTATAGATTTTATTCAAAAACATAAATATCTTTCATACTCTTTGAAGTTAAGTATATTTTTCTCATAAAATATTTTTGTTATCATCAAAACTCTAAATGTAAAACCATCTTAGTTCCAAGAATCTCCCCCTTTTTGATGATGATAAAACATGTATTTTTTATAGCAACTTTTCTTTGTATTTCTTTGACTCCTTCTAACTTAGGGCTCCCCTAAGTCTTTGTATCCTTTCCTCCCCACATTATTAAATATATTTCTCCTCCTTTTTTCATTAGGCAAAAAGACTTGAAAGTGCAACTTTGTCTTTTTCCTTTTTAATTTTTTTTTGTTTTGTTTTTTTGTTTGTTTTGTTTTGATTTGATTTGTGTTTTTGGAATAAAATAAATATTACATAATATAAGAAAATATAATAACTAGTGTAAAACTAAACTACTTTGAAGTGATCACAACATCAATTAGGTATGAATGTAAGGATTAGGTTTCTCTTGATGAAGTCAAACCTATCTTCAGGTAGTGGTTAGGTGAAAATGTCAGTCCATTGGTGTTTAGTGTCTACAAAATGAATGTTTAATACTCCTTTTTGAACAAAGTCCTTAATGAAGTGGTGTTTGGAATCTATGTGTTTATTTCTAGAATGTAAGATAGGGTTTTTGGATAGACAAATGTCAGAAGTGTTGTCGCAATAGATGGGAATGTTGGATTCTAGGATTTTGTAGTCTTCAAGTTGATGTTTCATCCAAAGTAGTTGAGAACCTGCTGAAATGTACTCAGCCTCTGATGTTGACATTGCAATATGTATTGTCTCTTACTTGACCAAGATATTAAGTTGTCACCTAAAAAGGTGCAGTTGCAACTAGTGCTCTTTATTTTCAAGTTTATCTACAGCATAATCAGAATTACAGTATTCACTCAGTTTGTACTTAAAAGATTTATATTAGAAAAAGGTAAGGTTGGTAGTGCCTTTTCGGTATCTAAGGATTCTCTTTAAAATAGTTAAATGTGATTCCATAAGGTTAGCTTGAAATCTTGCATGTACACATATCGTAAACGTGATTTCACGTCTGGAAGCAATAAGGTAATGTAGCGATCCAATCATTCCTCTATAGGTTTTTTGGTAAATTTTTTCACCTAAATAATCTTTTTCAAGTGAACAAATAGGGTGCATTGGTGTAGCCATAGGTTTGCAATCACTCATCTTAAACTTCCGAAGAAGCTCTTTTGTATATTTAGTTTGATGAATGTATATACCTTTTTGACGTTGATGGATTTGTATCCCTAAGAAGAACTTAAGTTCTCCCATCATACTCATTTGAAATGCAAGCTTCATCAATTTAGAAAACTCTTGACAAAGAGTGTCATTAGTAGATCCAAAAATAATGTCATCAACATAAATTTGAATAATAAGAATGTTATCTCCTATTGATTTTCTAAAAAGTGTATTATCTACTTGTCCTCTTTCAAAGTTATTTTTAAGAAAAAAGTTATTAAGTCTATCATACCACGCCATGGGTGCTTGTTTTAGACCGTACAAAGATTTTCTAAGTTTAAAAACATGATTTAGAAATTCAGAACTTTCAAAACCTAGGGGTTGTTTAACATAGACTTCTTCACTTATATAACCATTTAGAAAATCACTTTTAATATCCATTTGAAATAAGGAAATGTTATTATTTGCAACAAAATAAAGTAGGATACGAATATCTTCTAACCTTGCCACTGGAGCAAACGTCTCAATGTAATCAATGCCCTGTTGCTAATTGTAGCCTTGTACGACAAATGTTGGCTTGTTTCTGACCATTTCACCTTATTCAATATTTAGCTTATTTATGAAACCCCAATTGGTTCAAAAAATGTTCTTCTTTGATCTAGGTACTAGATCCTAAACATCATTCCTCTTAAATTCATTTAACTCTTCTTGAATTGCAAGAATATGTCTATCATTTGTCAATGCTTCATCAATAGTGGTAGGCTCAATTGACGAGAGGGAGCTAAACAAAGTGGTATCTCTTAATGATGATATGACATGATCCTCAAAGGATCACTTGAACTTCCAATGAGATGAGATGTCTTGTACTTCCATTCAGATCTTCCTTCTAACTTATCTTGATTGATTATAACTTGTTCAGATTTATCCTCTAAAGATTTTTCATCTTCTGATTTATTTGCATTTGCTTCCTCTAGTTCCGATAAACCTGCAGTATCCTCAACTTGCTTTGACTTTTTAAGGTCAAACTATTTATCGTATAACAAAATATAAATCAAATAATTGAAGAATGAAATTAATATAGCTAAAACATTAGTGATGTTTCTAGTGGTTTCTACTTGTTTCTGTAAACCAAACATATATGCTACTTGTGTTGAAGTGTTCAAATTATGAATCTTCTTCAAATCTTGATAATATCTTATTTTCAACTTGGTCACATATTTTCTTCAATTTAAATATGAATAAAATCTTATTTTAAATTTTCATCAATTATACATTTGAATCAAATATTATTTTAGATTTTCTTTAATTATAAATTTGAATCAAATCTTATTTTAGATTTTCTTCAATTATAAATTTGAATTAAACCTTATATTAGATTTTCTTTAATTATAAATGTGAATCAAATATTATTTTAGATTTTCGTCAATTATAAATTTGAGTCAAATATTATTTTATATTTTCGTCAATTATAAATTTGAATCAAATCTTATTTTAGATTTTCTTCAATTATAAAGTTGAATTAAATCTTATTTTAGATTTTCTTCAATTATAAATTTGAACCAAATCTCTTTTTAGATTTTTATCAATTATAATTTGAAATTAAATTTTATTTTAGATTTTCTTCAATTATAAATTTTTAGGCATATGACTAATATTACATGTGTACATAGATATATTTTTAGGCTTAATTGCAGTAGTTGTCTTGTTTATACTGACTAGTGTCTTTATTTTAAAAGTCGATAATTTTGGTCCTTTATTTTTAATTAAAAAATGATGACTTATAATGTTTTAAATAACATGTCATATGATAGGATGATATAGAATAATTAAAATCCATAAAATTAAAATAAAACATCGTAAAAATTTATATTTCAACTTCAAATTTTTTTTATATGAATAATTAATGCATCTAAATGATTTTAGATCATAAAATAGTAAGTTGCCTCATTAAAAATATATCAAATCATCATTTCTTAATTCAAAACTATGAAAGATGGACCAAAACGGCCGACTTTTAAAAAGGGGGTCAATTTCTTAATAGAGTGATCAAAACTACAATTAAATCTATATTTTATTCCTCCTAACTATTTCTTATTTTCTCTTCAAAATTGTTTTTGCTTATTTTGGTTATTTATTTTATAAATAATTAGCTTAAATATTTTAGAGTATTTATTTTTATTATAGAAGTGTTTAAGATATTCCCTTTGTATTAAAATGCTTTAAAAATGTATATATTATATATATTAGTAATTGTAGTGATAATTATGAATTTGAGATTTTTAGTTATAATTACTATTTTAAAAGGTTATTTACTTTAATTTATTGAAGTATTTATTTTAAAATGTTAATAAGATTATTATTGATTTCCTTATTTTTTTATATACATTTATGGTATGGTCATTTTATACATGTTTATTGTAATTTAATAATTAATATATAGTGTTAATGTTACATTTGTTTATTTTATTAGTTTAACTATTTTCTAAAGATGTTAATATTTTAATTTGAGTATTTTGAATATGTAAATATATATAATTGTGTTTGAACAAATTTTAAAAAAGAGTAGAACAACATATATTAATTCATGTGAACCTATTAACTTAACAAAAGAATCAAACCTTAGTCTACAAAAACAAAACAAAAAAATTGAAGAAATAGAAACACAACATTGCGTGTTTAAGACAAAATTGAATCGAGAACGGTCTAAAAATATTTCTCCATTTTTATTCAAATTTATTTATAAATTTCAAACATTGTTTTGATAGTTGAGTTAGAAATTTTAACATTGACTTTATTATCATTGATCAATTATCGGAGTTGGATTGATGGGAGGAATATGAGTAAAAAAATACAAGTTTTTTAACTGTGAGCTTTAATAGGTTAAAGCATCAAGGATGAAAGACATATGAATTCAAGAAATATATTGTAACTTGAGGTGAAAGGAAAAGTCGCATTTCTAAAAAAGCTTATCTAATACTCGATACACACAAAAGTAGCCTTATTTAGTAATAATTTAGTAATAAGTGAATTAATATGACAAATCAAAATTTTGTAGGATTAAAATATGAATTAAAATCTTCGATAATGTGATTTGTGATTTAAGTTATGGGAATCTATGATATATGTGAAGAAAACTTTAAGCTTTTATGTTGTATGTGTTAAAAGTTTGAATTTTTGTGATGTATGAGCTGAGATGAAAGTTTTGGTTTTTATGACTACTTGTTTATTAATGTATGATTTTCATGATATGTGTGGTGAAAATTTTGATTTTTATGAGAAGTGTTTATCAATATGATTTTCATGATATGGACATGCCATGTATGATCTTAGTTATTTTTTAATGAGGTAATGATTTTGTATAATTGATTTTTGAAGCATATAAAATACTCTTAGTGTGTTGTATGAGAATATTTAATTTTGATAATAAATCATCAAATCATGACATATGTATTTTCATGATATTTATAACAGTTTAAAAATATATAATTTTCATTAAATGTGTGGTGAAAACTTTGATTTTTATGATAACTGTTTATGAATATGATTTTCATGATATGAACATGTCATGTATGATCTTAGTTATTTTTGAATGAGGCAATGATTTTATATAAGTGATTTTTGAAATATATGAAATACTTTTAGTAGATTATATGAGAATATTTAATTTTGATAATAAATCATCATGTGATGATATATGCATTTTCATGAGTTGTGTGCAAATATTATTTTGTATAAATGCGATACCTTAAACTATTATTTTGATTTTTTTAATGAAAATTAAAAAGAGTTTTATCCTCTTATTTAAGTGATTTTCTTTCTACAAATTTGCCTTTGAAAAGTATTTTTTTTAATATTTTCATGGGTTGTGTGCAAATATTATTTTGTATAAATGTGATACCTTAATTATTATTTTAATTTTTTTAATGAAAATTAAAAAAAAAATCCTCTTATTTAAGAGATTTTCTTTCTACCAAATTTTTCTTTGAAAATTATTTTTTAAATATTCCTATTAAAGTATTTTGATTTAGGATGTCACACTTTTTATGAAAAAAGGACTTGTATTAACACTATTTGTGTTGGGAACCGGCACTAAATTTTGAAGTTAAATGAAGGTTTTATTTTATTTTTAAACAAAAGTGAAGTTTTTCTAGTATTAACTACTGTGAAGTAACGCTTTGAATATGAGTGGTCTTGCATTTATATGAACAAGGAACAATTTAAAATATTCATTAAAGTAATATTTCAAACAATTCAATTTTTTTCAAAAATTATTATTTAGTCAAAAAGATTAAATATTAAATATAAGCATTATTTACAATACGTAAATAAACTTTATATCCGCTTGGTGTAAATACCTTTTAATTAAAAAAAAAAAAAAAGAAATTCCAAAAAAAGTCACACAAAAATTGATTATAAATATCCTTGTTGTATATATATCAACCATGACATTATATCTTTGATACAGAGGAGCTTCTTCTTCTCTTGTTTTATTCCATCATGGACATTCCAGTCTTGTTGAACTTCCTTCACAAAAACCCAGATGCAATTGTCCCTTATCCATGGCAACAAATTTATGATGTTGAGGTATCTATCCCATAATCTAATAGTTGATATTTTTCTGTTATCTCTTAGTAGTTATCTATGTATTTTGACTATTTTTTTTTGTTTTATATAGACTGGGCTAGTTTACTACAAGAACTGTGAAAATGGATTTGTTATTTACGATTTCAGACCGTTAGTCAATATTCGAAGAGGAATTTTTTGGGATAACTATTTATGGTCTGCATCTATAGATTGTCATTGTCCTAATATTCGTCAAATGAGAGCAAGTGTTCAAAACTCTAATGCTCTTCCAAAAGCTTATCTTTTTCGCATTACTTGTTGCACTGACATCATTATTCATTGTATTGTCGAGCAGCCGGTGTTTCGATGCTTTTTATGTTTTTCTGTAGTTGGGCAGTTTTCATGATTTTATCTGAGTTTAAGAAAATTATGAAAATTTATTTTAATGATTTGTGATCATTTTTAATGTTATGTTGTTGTTTATCTAGAGTGTTTATTTTAGTAAAAGGTAATTGAATATCAATATTACATAATATAATATTTTGACCAATACATAATATCAATTTAATTTAAGGCAGGTTGTGAATTATTCATAGCTTTTGTGAATAGATCGTTAACTATCTATTGATATATTTAGCTGATTGTAATGTCTTTTTCTATGATGAATTGTCAATGGAAGTAAATGAATTTTATACTAGATTTATTTTTTACAAATGTATAAAGTTTAATTTCTTTTTTAATTTTAATTGAAAATATTAATTATTTAATGATTTTAAGGGTGTATATTTTCTTTCGTTCACTTCTATATTACTTACAGCACAAAGTGAAATTGTATGATGTACTACAGATGATCAATTTTCAAATTATTTTAGAAGAAATATTATTTCATACCCTTTTAAAAAAAATTGGGATATAATAAAAAAAAAGTTTATTTTAACGATTTCATATATAAAAAACTATCATATAATTTTTTGAAAAAAGTCACTTATGAAAATAATAAAATATTTATAATAACCCATGCTCAAATTATAATTAGTTTTGAAATTAAATGGGGAAGAAGAAGAATGTTGTTGTCAAGACGACGTTTGTAACACTCCAATTTTTAAAAGCGTAAGTAAATTTTTTTAAACAACTCGATAAAATAATGTATCGTAGCACAAAACGACAAGGATCATAACTAAATAAATAATACAAGCAAGCAAGTAAAGATAGGTTTGAGACAATAATCCAAAATATATACCTAGAAAATACACCAGAGATATGAGACCTATCAGAACATCGTTCATACTCCTGGGATATTCTCGGCATACACTTACCAAGAAGTATTGCTCCAAGAATGTTATTCCCCCTATGGTGACATTAAACAAAAAAAGAACATGGACCCATGTATAAAACTCAAATGTCAAAGCATGTCATAGATACAGTTATCTTAAAAAAATAATTACAACCACCAAAAGCAAGACACTAAGACTCTATAAAAAAAAAAAAACAAAAAAAAACTTAATCTTATCATTCACTAACAACCATAATAACAAGGGTGATCTCCATATACCACACAAGTCCCCTCTGACACGATATATCTCATTGAAGTAACCTATGTAAGACCCTCAATTTTCTAAATTCTAATTTATGCGGATATTTTGTGTTTAATTGCTTAGGCGTTTAATCCAATTGAATTTTATTTTGGGAATTAAATATCAAAATCATATTTCGTTAGAGGTTGTAATATGTTTAATATATGTATATATTTATAAATATATATTTTAAGACTCGATTAAAATTAATTGTCAAATGGTAATTTAATTATATTACGAAGAATTTAATATCAGGCAAATTGTTTTAAAAATGTCACTTGTTCTTGAAAAATTTATTTGTCAATTGAGTTGCAACGAGAGTAGATACTTTTTTGAAAAAGTAATTTGAGAAGTGATGTGTAATAACGTTTTTTTAAAAATATCTATAAAATTAGATATTTGTTAGTTTGATTTTAATTATATATATATAATTATATATATATATATATATATATGAAAGAAAGGAAGATATACAGAAAAGCTCGTGATTTCTTCTTCCTCTCTTTCAACCAAGTGTTGGTGTTTTTTAAAATTAAACAAAAACTTAAATTTTCCCTTTTCTTTTAGATCTAAGTTTCCATTCGAGAAGTGACAAAAGGGAAAGTTGCTCCTTGCCACGCTGTGGTGTTAGTGAGTCAGTTTTCGAAGCGACGACGCGAGCGGAAATTTTACCGTAACTAATCGCGGTGTCGTAATCGGTTGTTAAAGCTACAATGGAGGTAAGGGGTCATTCCAAACTTTTAGATTGCATATAGGACTTTATATGTGTATTTGTGGAGGTGGAAATTTGTGAGATTTGTGTGGAGATTGTGGAAAACGAATTTAATGTGATTTTTGTGTGTTGTGGAGATGAAATTTGGTGGTTTATGTGTATAAATGTGGAGTTTTAAAATTGGCTGATTTATGTTTGAATTGTTGAAATTTAATTAAAGTGCTATATGTGTGTTGTGGAATTGAATTGATTGATTTTGGTGTGAATTGGCGGTAATTAAATTTGATGTGTTTGAGTTACGTAATAAGTTATTTTCAAATAAATGAGTTTGAACTGAAGTTGAAATTTTACAAAAAGAAATTTGGAGTTGTTAAAGTTGTGAAAAAGTTCAAAATTTAACTACGTTAAAGAGTTTGAGCAAAAGATAGATTGAAATTAAAAATAGTTAGAGTTTAAAATGTTACTCTTTTAATTACTCTTGAACTGAATTTAAAAGAAAAAAAGTATAGCGTTATTGTATTAACTCAAAAAATTTGTTGCTTTAATAGTTTAGCGTGTGTACGTAAGATTTGAACAATATTTGTTTTATTTAGTTTTAACTAAATAATATAGATTATTTTGTTTTAAAAATTTCGTGTGTGAGAAAGATTTAATTTTGGGAATTTTGTTGTGGTTGGATTAATTTTATTGTGAACAAATTATTATAAACATTTATGTTTATGTACTTAACTCATTGAGTCTCGAAAAGGAATCGAGACTGTTGACACCAAGTTAGCGGTGGGAAGAACTATGATATATTAATGTTGTTGTGGTGATTAAATTTTGATGTGATTGTGTATTCATAACTAATAATATGTGCGTTATGAATTTTATCAAGAAAAATTTGTTTTGAGTATACTCTGTGATAAGTTTGAAAAATCGTTAATGTTAAATGAGTATTAAAAATGGGGAATCTTTTAATAGCTGCATTTACTTAATAATTGCGGTGAAAAGAGTTAGAGTATGCTCATGTATTTCATAGTATATGGTGACCGCGATCGGGTCATGGTGATATTGGTGATCGTGATGAGACACGAGATGATGTCATGTGATCGATTGGTTCATCTTATCCTTTCGGGGATTTTCGCGTCGTGTAGGTCCGTGATAGAGTGCACATTTTTGTAAATCGTGTTGACCTGTGATAGGTGGCACCTCAGTAAATAGTACTAGTCTGTGATAGACAGTACATTTATGATTTATGTTTTTTTTAGTAAATCGTGTTGACTCGTGATAGGTGGCACCTCAGTAATTAGTATTGGTCTGTGGCAGGCGGTATAATTATGATTTACGCTCCTTAGAGGAGGGTTTTGGTTGGAATTCCGAGTCATACGCATTGCATTAGAGTGTTTGACACACGAGTCATGTTTGATATACTGTGATTATTGTATATACATACCCGATTGTTGTTTGTTATTATGTCGTAATTGCTTTGAGGTGTGAATTTGGGTTGATTAAGTTTTGATGTAATTATGTGTTCATAATTGATGTTATGAATGTTTGATGTGTGACTTAATTTGGTGTGACTTATGTGTTCATAATTGGTATTACGATTGTATGAAGTTTTAATTGATTCAGAGCCATTTTAGAACTGTAAATCTACATTTTTCTCAGTTGTATTCGGTTACGACAGTACTGTATGCGAATACGATAGTGCAGTTTTTTTAAAAACTTCATTTTCGACTTTGTTTATGCATTTTTTACATATGAAAACCCTTTCAAGGAGTATGCTAAGATGAAATGTTATTTTGTGCATTTAAAATTTAAATGCTAAGTGATATTTATTAATTTTGGTTGGTGACCCTTTACAATTATTGTGGAATTAGGGCTTTGCCCTCAAATGATACCGAGTTCGTTCCATCGACTGTTACCTTGACGATGGGAACATTTTTAGACTTCCCTGACTGAGATCCGCTGACAGCTATGGCATACGACTCCATCTCAAGCAGGGCTACTTATATGGGGAGGGTAGTGAGGACAAGTTGGAGTAGTATACCTTGTGGAGCTCACTCGTGAGAAGATCGACTATCCGATACCGGCAGGATTGGTGCTCATAATGAGTGGAGCATGGGAAGATGCAGAGAATTCCTCAGTTAGGGTTGAGGTAGAGGCCACTGTAGAAGCTGGACATACAATAATTGGACCTGGGATTGGCAAAAAGGATATGGGGTTGATGCCAGTGGAGCGAGAGATTGCAGGACCGTCTAGGCGGGCCGAGTCAGAGCTTCAATTTCCAATGAATGATCCCTTACTGACTTTCGCTGAAATAGCGGACTATTTTGAGATCCCAGCGCCGCCGAAGCCACCTATCTCGTGGGTGGATCTGACTTCTGAGGAGACTGATCCTTCTATTGATGATGAGGAGAAAGAAGTCACTTCGAGGATAGATGTTGCATCAGATGGGACTAGCGGAGTGTGTGGAGGTACTCGTGTTATTGTAGTTGCTAGGGTATGATTAGATTAGTTTTATTTATAGGGACTTGATGTCTTTCTTTTGGTGGTTGTACTTATTTTATTTTGGGATGAATGTAACTAAACTTATACGATCAGTTGACATTTGTTTGGTGGGTCCATGTTCCTCCTTTTCGACGTGACCATGGGGTGGAGCAGCATTCTTGGAGCAATACATTTGCGCAGGTGTTTGCCGAGAATACCCAAGGGTATGAACGATGCCTGGTAGGTCTCATAGCTGTTGTGTATTTTGTTTAGTTGTATAATTTGGATTATGGTCTCAAAAACTATTTTAGTTTGTTCGTAATTGATTATGTCTTTTGTCGTTTGTGTTACAACGAGTTATTTTTATTATTTGTTCTTGAAAAAAAATACACTTGCGTTGTTTAAAAATCGGGGTGTCACAACCTTCATCTCATCATTAGTCATAGATGGACCAATCTCATTAGAGGTAAGGCACACCCATGAGATAGGTGGTTCGATGACATTGGAATCACAATAAAACTCTCTACCTTAGAGACATTAACACTGCTCGAAAAATAGGATTTTATAGCGCTTTTTCAAAAAAAAAAACACTGTGGAATCGAGCGTTGTAAAAGATACAACAGCGTTTTTTTTTTTAAAAAAAAAACGCTCTAAAACATGTAGATATATACAATGACTTCCAATATGATAATTCAAATAAAATTGACTTTTTCTTCCACCCAGTTTTGACCAGCTCTCCCGCAAAAGGTTTGCCAAATTTATTGGTCAAACCTTGTACTTTTTCAAGTATTTGATATCCAGTCAGTGTTAAAGGAGCTTTACCTTCCTCTGATTTTCCATTGAATGCATTTCTCCACCCACGAAACTGATGACTATAAGATAAAAATCTACGATGTCCAAGAAACACATTATTCTTACAAAGTTTCAACCGCATCCAATTTGTACTCTCTTCACATATAGGACATGCACACTGATCTTTAATGCTATATCCTGATAAATTACCTTATGTTGGAAAATCATTAATTGCGTCGAACAACATAGCCCTCAAATTGAAACATTCTTTCTTATACCCATCATAAACTTCGACACCTGTCTCGCACATAATTTTTAAATCTTCAATTAAAGGAGTCAAGTATATGTCGATATCATTCCCCGGTTGTTTGGGTCCAAAAATTAACAGAGACAACATCATAAACTTACGCTTCATACATAACCATGGAGGTAGGTTATAAATCAACAAAATCACAGGTCGCGTGCTGTGTGAGATGCTTTGAAGACCATGTGGATTCATTCCATCAGTAAAAAGTGCAAGTCTTAGATTTCTTGACTCTATCCCGAATTCAGGATACTCGTGATCAATTTTTGCCCATTGTGGGGAATCTGCAGGGTGTCGAAACATTCCATCTCTAATTCTTTCATCTGCATACCATGTCAAGAATTTTGAATCTTCTTCACTGCGATACATGCGCCTAAATCTTGGTATTATAGGAAAATACGACACGAATTTTGCTGGAGTAGATTCTTTCTTCTTATATCGAGAGACATTGCATTTCGGACATGCCTTAAGTAATTCATATTCGTTTTGAAATAAAATGAAATCGTTAGGACACACATGAATCCTTTTGTAACTCATGCCAATCGAGCACAAAATCTGTTTAGCCTCGTAGGTTCTAGTGGGAAGTTCATTATCATCTGACAACATATCTTTTATGAGTGTTAATAATTCTGTGAAGCTTTTATCAGACCATCCATTACTCGCTTTTAAGTTGTACAACTTTAATATCGCCGACAGTCTTATGAATTTAGTACAACCATTATATAATGGTTTCTCTGCATCACTCAACAAATTTCAAACATTTTAGGACAATCTCGAAGATCTTCTTCAACTGCTTTTGCAATCTCCTCAACTCGGTCCGACTCATATGTATCTGTATCGAAGTCAATTGAAGCATATATCGAACCATTCTCAAAATTAATGTTTCCTTTTTTTTTCTCACCATGTCTTATCCAGCATGTGTAGCTTTGATTAATTTCATTACATACTAAATCTCCTTCCAATTCATCTTCTCTAACGCGTTTTCCAAAACAACATTTTAAACAAGGACAAACGACTCTATTTGGATCTTTTGCATTCTTCACTGCAAACTCAACAAACTCCTTCACTCCATTTTCATACTATTTTGACAATCGATTGGCAGACATCCATTTCCGATCCATATTATATGACCTATATAAATGCAGTTACAAAAATAATAAGCTACTAAACAGATCAACAAATTTCAAAAAGAAACCAATATCAACATATCTAATAACAATTTCAAAACAGAATAGATCAACATATTTAAAAAAAAGATTTAATATATAACAATTTATTAGTTTTCAATTATTAAAAAACTAAAGATTTTTTGACAAAATTAAACAAATTAATAAATACCTGAGACAACGTAGATGGCCGCATAGTACGTAGAGGATATGAGGGTTCCCAAAGTAAATGAATTTTATTTAAAGTGAATGATTTTACAGTGCTTGTGAAAAAAGCGCTGTAATAGGTAATTAAATTATTTGAAAGCACATGTCTTTTACAACGCTTGTGAAAAAAGCGCTGTAATAGGTAATTTAATTATTTGAAAGCGCATGTCTTTTACAGCGCTTGTGAAAAAAGCGCTGTAAAACAATACGTGAAGGTGCTTCAGTTTACAGCGCTTTTGTACAAGCGATGTAAAAGCCTTATAAACATTATGCGCAAACGCTATATGACCCTACAACAGCGCTTGTCAAAAAAACGTTGTGATAGGCTCCGTTATTCTTAAAATATATTTACAACATCGCTTGTATTTAGTAAGTGTTGTAAAAGGAGCGCTATTAAATTACATTTTTGGCGTAGTGTAAACTCTAATAATTTGTCAACACTTTTTCATAGATCATACTCAAGACATATCATTATCTATAAAAATCACAATATGTAATCAACACATTTATCAATCATGAATACATAATCACATCAACATTGTCTAACACATATTAAAACATCAGTCACACATATAATGTCTCTATATGCAAACTAAATATTTAGGAGTCTTTAACTTGATTATAGCTATCTCAACAAAACACAACTAAAATCTTACTTGTGCCAAAACCTTCAATCCAATAATATTTGACTTAGAAAAAATATGTCTCTAAGACTTTAACTACCTGTCAATTCATCCCACACTCCTACTCTCATTTGAGTATAATTTTCTCACAAAAACAATTTGATCATAATCAATCAAACACGATAATAGGCACATGATTTACCAATTTCTGTGAGGACTCAGTTCATACTTTATTCAAAATTAAGTTATCACTTTCCAACATCATGATTCTCTTAAAATTTACATAATTTTCAAGATTATAATTCTTCCTTTTTGATAACACTTTGAAAACAAGTAAGGAATATTTTATATAAATCAAAATTTAATCAATTAAGCTTTAACCCACTTTAAAACATAAAGTTACAAACTTTTCAAATCAAGTCTCAAATATCAAATCTCCCGAGGCTTTTTCTCTATTAAATCCAATTTCGAAGTCCTAAGACTCTAACACTGGATTATATAAAACTCCTCAAAAACAACGAGAACAATCTTTATGGTTCGAAAAAAACATAGATATCTTCCATGTCATATTTAGAATGCAAGGTTATAACTGAAATATAACGTCTTAGAATTGTTTACCAAAGTTTTGACAAGACCTCTGTATTAAAATAACTTTTTCTAAAAGCCTTTTTTTCTTTTCAAAACACATACTCACAATTTATTGTTAACAACGAAACATAAACAACTTTAAATCTTTAACTTGTCCACCATTGGTTTTTTCAAAATACACTTTAATGATTTAAATTTTTTTTCAAATAGGTTCACAAAATTTCCAGTTATCACATTTTCAAGGTTAACTCACAAGATCATGAATTTCTTGAAATTTCATACAATCATAAAACTTTACATTTTTTAACTAAGCTAAATCATAGCCTGTTTTTAAATTTTTCTAAAAAGGGCCATGGCCTGTTTGTTTCCATTTCTTTTTCTATAAATTTTTTCACATTAACTCCGTAAGTATTTTGGAGTACTCTCCGCTGTTAATTTGGTGTTAACTATCTCAATTATTTTTAGTAACTCAAATAGCTAATTACATAAACATAAGAACTTATGATAATTTTTCTTTAAAATCACACACTATAAAATTTCCAATTTCCCAATTTTGGTTTTGAGGCTTACTAACTACATTAATTCTGGTAAAGTGTCAAACCCCAAATATAATCTCATAGATGCATAACTCTTCAATATATGCATATTTTTTATTATTTTTGTCTTATTTATCTTTATTTATTAGTTAATTTAAGGAGTTATTTGATATATTTGGTGGATTTTAATTATTGGATTTAATAAAATATTTATGTTCTTATTTCTTTAATTAAGTAGATATTTTTCATAGTTTTGCATTGTTTCTTTGTTTTAGTGCAGTGCTGAAGTTTGATGAGAAATCAACATGATATATGTGGAGTAACTCAGCCATATCTAGAGTTGTAAATTTATACTTGGAGTCAACCCAAGTGCAACTAAAAGCTAAGATCCATAAATACAACATTCATGAAGACACCAAAACCAAATTTGAACTCAAAAGACGAGAAAAATACAATATATGTCAGAAAACAGATGATGTGTGTCTGAAGCGCAAATGTTGCCCCTGGGCCACATTTCTACATTCCTGATTTTTTCCATGCGTGCCTAGAACTCAAATGTTGCGCTTGGGGTGCGTGACGCACTGCAAAATGCATAAAAGTACATGTTTATCACTTTTTAGTGATCTTTTTTACTATTGGGAAGTTTGGAGACTTGTGCCCTTGCAGAGAGACTCAGAGACGACTGATTATGACACCATTGAAAGAGTTTTATCAATAATTATTCATGAATCTTTCTTGTAATTATATCTATATTTTATATCTCTGTCATGAATAACTAAGCCTTATTTGTTTGGGATGAATGGAACAAGGTGAAATCCTTATTTGTTTGGCTTGATTTTTAGTTATATGAATAAGTTTAATAAATTATTTTTCTCATCTATGTGCTCAATGTCTTTTATTGCTTGATGAACTTTAAATTGTTTTACGATTCGTATTTTAAAACGACTGTGGACTTTACGAATGCTTAAGATGAGAAATTCATGATATTGTAGTCTAGGGATAAATGCATGTCATAAAACCAATTGAATTATTTGCAGACGCAATAGTTTAATAAACAAATTCTTGTACTATGAAGCTTAATTCTAATCTTAAATCCAATAAAGAATTAGAGATTACTTTGGAATTAAAGGTTATGTCGCTAAGACATTAGGGCAATAATAATATAAAAAATTCAATAATAATTCAATAATATGAATTTAGTAACGATGATCAAATTTGAAATTAAAATTGGATTTGAAGTGAAACTTATTCATGTCATTTTTTTATGATAAAATTTGAATTATTATACTCTTGTTAGTTTCAAATATTATTTCAATTAATTTAAAAAAAAAATTGTTCAATTTTAGTAATTAAACACAATTCGATAATAAA
This sequence comes from Cicer judaicum, assembly GCA_037974835.1. Lineage (NCBI taxonomy): Eukaryota > Viridiplantae > Streptophyta > Magnoliopsida > Fabales > Fabaceae > Cicer > Cicer judaicum. The sequence goes on along the minus strand of JBBPBS010000235.1, from coordinate 3,850,355 downwards.
ATGCAATCCTTGAGTACAAAACTCGGTACTACTGTTTTAATTATATAATATAAAAATTTAGTACACTTGCTGAAACGCTATCATAAAGACACCAGAACCAGATTCGAACATAGAAAGTGAGAACAACGCGTTTTTATGTATATTGCAGCGCGTCACAAGCCTCAGGCGCAGCATTTACGCTCATGCGCTTAGAGATGTAGAAATGCGCCCCAGGTGTGCTTCAGGCGCACAACATTTGTTGTCTTACATTTACTGCATGTTTCTCCTTCTTTAGGTTCGAATTTGGTTCCAGTGTCTTCATCAAAGTGGTAGCTATGGATCTTAGCTTTAATTTTCACTTGGTTTGACTCCAATTGAACATCTACAACTCTAGATATTGCTGAAATACTCTACATAGGTCATTTTGATTTTACACTAAAGTTCAACACTACACTAAAACAAAGAAACAACACAAAACTACGAAAAATCTCTACTTAATCATAGAAATAAAAACATAAACATTTTGTTAAATCCAACAAATAAAATCAACAAAATATATCAAATAACTCCTTAAATTAATTAATGATTAAAGATAAATAAGACTAAAAATAATAATAAAAAAATATGCATATGATAAAAAGTTATCACTCATTGATACCAATATTCAAACCAAATAAGTTCCAAAAGGTAATGTCAACAAAAAAAAGTCAAAAAATAAAGGAGTAGTAATAAGCTCACTATTACAACTATTTCGTATCCCATTTTTTAAATCATTGTTGAGGTAAAAACATTTCTGATATATGTTTTAATGACAACAAAACTTATGAAATAAATTATTATTTTTTATGAATGGTGATCTACTAATGATTGCACTTGTGTCTTATTTATGGAATAAGAATTGCATAAGTGAACAAGAAAGAAGTCATCAACTAACAAGGGCATAAGTACATTCTCAATTGTTATGATATGATGTTCTCATGATGAACAAGTTCATTGCATTCATAAATAGTCATATCAGTTCGACAAAATGACAAGAATGATGGAAGAACATTCATTAGAATGTTTTAGTTATTCAATTAAAGAACAATTAGCAAAATGGATCTTTTTAGAAGAGCAACATGTAGTAAATTAGTTGATATTTTGCACATGGTCTTCCCAACATTGAATGAGCAATTAAAAGTCAAGATTTGAAGGCCTAGTTGCAAAAAAAAAAAATGTATATTGATCTCTAAATTGATGATAGATTGATAAGAAGAACATTTTGGTTTATAAAAGATCATTATGGTTTATTAAAAGATCATTATAGTTTATCAAGATCATTTTGGTTTATCAAAGGATCATTTTGGTTTATCAAAATATCATTCTAGTTTATTACAAGATCATTCTAGTTTATCAAATGATCATCCTAGAAGAAACAAGTTCGTTCTGGAAAAAGCAAGATCATTCTAGATAATACAAAAAGTAGTATGAAAAAGACCAAGAGCATTATGATTTTTGACATCATTCAGTCTAGTTAAACCAAGATCATTTTTGTATGTGAATAGTACAAGCTTCTTCTAACAACATCATTCTAGTTCACGAAAGTACCAGATATATTAACACAAGATCATTATGGGCAACTTTTCCCCCAAAGATTAAAACAAAGCAAATCAAAACATCAAGAATCATAACAAGATGCACTTCTAGAATGATGGTCTATGAAAAAGGTACAACTAGGACATCAAGGATAAGACTTTGATGTTGCGTCTCTACAAAAAAAACTGCATACAAAGCAAGAAGCCATCAATAAATTTATGAATGGTGATCTACTAATTATTGCACTTGTGTCTTATTTATGGAATAAGAATTGCATAAGTGAACAAGCAAGAAGCCATCAATAAACAACTGCATAAGTACATTCTCAATTGTTATGATATGATGTTCTCATGATGAATAAGTTCATTACATTCATAAATAGTCATATCAGTTCGACAAAATGACAAGAATGATGGAAGAACATTCATTAGAATGTTTTAGTTATTCAATTAAAGAACAATCGACAAAAAGGATCTTTTAGAAGAGTAGCATGTAGTAAATTTGTTGACATTTTGCACATGGTCTTCCCAACATTGAATGAGCAATTAAAAGTCAAGATTTGAACGCCTACTTGCAAAAAAAAATAAATATGTATGTTGATCTCTAGATTGATGGTAGATTGATAAGAAGAACATTTTGGTTTATAAAAGATCATTATGGTTTATTAAAAGATCATTATGGTTTATCAAGATCATTTTGGTTTATCAAATGATCATTTTGGTTTATAAAAAGATCATTCTAGTTAATACAAAAAGTAGTCTGAAAAAAACCAAGAGCGTTATGATTTTTGATATCATTCAGTCTAGTCAAACCAAGATCATTTTTGTATGTGAATAGTACAAGCTTCTTCTAACAACGTCATTCGAGTTCACGAAAGTACCAGATATATTAACACAAGATCATTATGGGCAACTTTTCCCCAAAAGATTATAAAACAAAGAAAATAAAAACATAAAGAACCATAACAAGATGTACTTCCATATTGATGGTCTATGAAAAAAGTACAACTAGGACAACAAGGATAAGACATTGATGCCACATTTCTACAAAAAAAAATGCATACAAAGCAAAAAAACACTTACACTAAACAGATGTTAATAGCTCTCAGTCTAACACTAACTCAAAACAGAAACGAAGAATGTTCTAGTTTTAAAAAAGAACATTTTGATTATTCTCTTTTAAAGACATAATTAAAATATATAACTTTCCACAGTCCAAACTACCATTTAAAGACTATCAAGACTGCTCAAATCAATGGTGAAGCCCAGAACTCGAGCTAAATGCCCAAAGGAGGAAAACAACCACCATATTGATCTCCAAATTGACGATTTGTCAGAAAGAACGCAAATACCTTGTACTTATATTATTCTGTAGAAAGTTCTGCATAAATCTGATTTGAAATAGTACTAACTGACATTTCACAATCCATTCACTAACTCATTCATGTTTTCCATCAGACTCAAAACCAAGAACATTCTGAGCAACAATATAAACATGTGCTTAATTGGTCTAAAATATATTTGACACTTGGGAAGTGTAACCAATGATAATATTTAGTTTAAACTCAATATTCAAAGCCTCTTATCATCTATAAATTGAAGATTAATTGGAAGATGAAGGCAATAGTTCAATTTACAAATCTACCAACACTTGCTCAAGTAATAACAAGTCAAAAACTCTTCAAGAAAACTCCAGTTCTCTTCACTATATTTATGGATCATCATTCACTGAGTTGTTCTTTATTTATCTCAAACAAGTATTGAGAAGTTTCAAGATCCCAAACACTTTTTCATACACATCAATTGTAACTCAACTCTATCTTTTATGTTAGATTGAGTGTGTTTGTAAAATTCCTTTCTAGATTGAAATGTGACTGTAAAAATAATTTTTGGGGTGAAAGGTGAAGATTGTAATTGATCAATGTGTGAACAAGAGAAAAAATATGAAGAAGAAAATTCTGATTCTGAAGCACATAGTAAAAGTCTCACGGTTGTGAGGACTGCACTACTCCGTGTTGGGTGAGCCAATGTACTTTTTGTCTGTGATCTTTCTAATCCTCATCTTTAAAAACCATTATAGAATAGAATCACCAAATATCATAAAAATAAATGACTTTCACAAATGGTTAGAACAAAATTCTCAATATTAAATCCCTACATAAACACATACTCCACAGGTTTGATAGAGGAACAAAGAGTTGGTTTTCATTTTATCTCATTTTTCTCAACAACAACAAGAAGTATCAGAAGATTGATCTAGAATTTAAAAAAAAGTCACTCACCCCCACACAAAAGGTAGCTCACAATTTTTAAAGAGAAAAAATGAACAAGAAAATGTCTCACCTCAAATCATTTATTTCATTATCACCACCTAATAGTAAGGAGTAACTTTTTTCAAACACTTCTTGAATGAAAGCTTAAATCTAATAAAAAATAATGGTTTATTCTTCGGCTAACCAACACCAGCACCATTTGTTTCATTTATCTCAAAATCATGAGAAAGAAAAAAAAAAGAAGAAAAAAAAAGTGTACCTGAGGAAGAGGCAACACTTTTTCAACAAGGAGGAGTTTGGCTTCTGACTTTTGTTTTTCTTCTATAAGTCATGTCTACGAATTTGAGTGTCTAGTTACACAATTAACTCGTATAGTTTGTTACAAAAATCATTATTAACTTGACAAAAAATTAATTAAGGTCTAATCATGTCCGCATTTATAAACCTAATTAAAATTTTTTATTATCGTCGTAACTCAACAAAAAAATAATTTATCAGTAACATGTGTCATGTTATAATATATGTTGATAATAAATTCTTCGTAATATAATTAAATTATTTTCTAATGAATAATTTTAATTAGGCCTCCATATTTTTTTCCAAACATATTATTAACCCTAACTACTTTCGAAATTAGGGTAAAAGTTTTCGTCTTAAATAGACATATTTTAAAATTTAGTGAACAAAAAAACTATCTATTGTACTTAAAATCTGGGTAAAAAAAATTGTTTGCAACTTTAACTATTTTTACACATAAGACAATTTAAAATATTTTGCTCTAAAAAATATACTTTTAATTTCATAAATTGAAAATTGGGTTGACCGTCTAATCAACACGTTTAGTTCAAGGCAAGTGGTTGTTGCTAAGTGGCAAATGAGGGAGCGAGTGTTGCAAAAAGTGGAAGTCACAAGGAGACAACGAGAGAGTGTATATTTCTAAGAAAGGGCCGAAGGAGATGACGAGAGTCAATAATATGCATTTGAGAAAGACAATGTTAAAGGTGATTTGTAGGTGGTTGTGTTCGTAGTTTGGAAGAAAATTTGGAGAGTCAAAAAGTTGGTTTCATATGGTTTCTACCTAGTTTCAATTAGTGTGAGGGGATTAGAAACACAAGTGGGAGGATTGTAAAATTTATGAACAATCTTGCATGAAAAATGTAAATAAATTATACTAGGTTAATTCTTTATGAGTGAAATCATTGTTTCTAATATTTGTTGAAACTCAAAAATATTATAATTTATTAGACGAGAGCGGGTAATAATCTTACAAAGTTTATTTGATACCTTGTTAGTCGAATGTAAGACAGACGAACTAAGAACAATTGAATATGTATTAGTTGAATTGTTCTTAAGTCCAAGAATTCCTAAAAAGGTGATTAGATTGTTTGAAGTCATCAAAATCATATAGAAATTGATAATTCTGTTGTTAAAACTTGTGCCTTGTTTTTAGCCACCGCTAATTAAAACGACTATTTTTACCAAAGATGAAAGTGAGTGGCAAAACGTGTATGGATTGAAGAAATTGTGTCACTATAAAATAGAAGGAAATCAAGGTCAAATCTAAGGTACCATGTACACCCCGAAAAAGACAAAAACATGCTCTATCTATGAGATTAGCCTATTGAGGCAAGTCATAGGTTAAATTGTGTAGGCCAAGATGCATTGGCTAGTAAGAATAACTTTGTCTATAAATACTCATTGTAAACACACACTATCAATCAAAATTATAAATTTTCTCGCAAATTATCCCTTCTATCTTTTTACTTTATGTTTTTATTAGTTTAGTAACTCAATATTTCAACTCTTTACTTAAACCTCTTTGGAGGAGTTAAGAATCCCACATCCCATAGTCAATGTTCGAGCCTTGGAGCAATCATTTGATGAAAAACAGAATCATTAGTTGAGATCTATTATCCAATCACTCGACTAATTTTCAATTTTGACAAAAAAAAATTGGTATGTCTAGTGGTACACTTTGGTAGACATTGCTTAAAAGTTTAGTTCACTAATTCACGACTACAATTGGTGTATGTCCATGCTGACAAGAGACTCAATAGCATAGATCAACCATTAACTTCACCATCAAAGAAGTCAAACTTTCTAAGGCCTAATGACCGTCAACCAACACTGGGAAATCCAACCTATGCGGATTCTGTAAGTGAGGATGGAAACAATACATTAGATCCACCTCATCAACCAGCTCTAATGACCATGTCATTTATCATACATCAAATTTACAGTGAGATGCATGAGAGCATGTAAGGAGGTCTCACGACAACTTAATGACATTGTTCAATCAATGGATCATAAGTAAGTTCAACAAACTTGAGAGTAGGAGGCCAAAAAATAAATAAATTATAATTTTTATTTAACAATTAGATTACTTATTTTAAAATTAATAAAATTACTGATTTTTAAAATTCTAAACAAGTTTCAGTTTATACCCAAAAATGGAAGTAAAATAAAGTTTCAGTTTTTTAAAATGATAAATAAATATATTTCAAATGTTATTATTTTTAAATTATAAAAAGTTTATTTTAAATTATATGAAAAACTATCTGTTTTAAAATAATATAAAAAACACTATTTGTTTGTGTAAAAAAATTAACCTATTTTTTAATTAGTAAAATTAGTTTTTAGAACAATTATAATAAAATTTATCAAAGCTATCTATATTATTAATGAATATAGATATAACCTATTGGATGTAAATATAAATTGGACTCGGAAAAAGTATAGAATGAATTGGTTATATCCATATCATTAAATAGATCCAATCAATTAACTAATTTTTCCTTTTGTGGATGGATAATTAAGTATGTGGATTGGATGAATAATAAGTTAAATGATTGACACCCGTACTCCCCATTTGCCCAAAAATATTTATTCTTATTAAGCGATAAAAAAACATTAAATACTCATTATATCATTAGAAACTGACACCAAATTTTCATAAACATAATTATAATAAATAAAGTTTACATGATACATTAACATATTAAAGAGATTTAATATAATTCCTCTATAAATTAACAATATTTATATAAATTAAAGAATTATTTAATTACTTTGTATTTTAGAAAAAAATTATTTTATAAAAAAATATCATTTTGTTGTATATAAGTATAAACATTATATTAATTATACTACTTTCTTAGATTTAAAACGTAAAAATATTCTGATAATTATTATGAATAATAAAAATTCAAAATAAAAATAAATAATTCTTTTTTGTCGACAGTTTTAATAAATAATATTTAATTATTATAATTATATAAATAATAAAAAATATATTTTTTTAAACAAAACATATTAAACTCTTTATTGAAAGATAAAATGTAGCTGTGCATTCAAATCCACGTATATACCATTAAAACTGTTGCAATAAAATCAAACAACCATCTCTTCAGTATCACTATGAGGGATCGAATGGAGCTCTATAGTTTGTCGTCTTCTTCATTACATTACATGCAATATTAATAGAAATAGTTTCTTCAAACCTTCAAATCTTCAATCCATTTACAAAGGAAAAAAAACAGAATCTAGTACCACCAAATATCACTCTATGAGTATCAAACAATCTTCCCCCGACGTCATGAACGAGAAAGCCACCAAATTTCGACCATTCTCACCGGCTGTATCACCTCAAATTTCAACCTTTTCTCCTGCTTATTCACCACCTTCTATGTCACACCGAAAACTAAACACCGTGACCGGTGTACAAGCTATATTTATAGTCTGATAAACTTATCAACTAACTTAACAATTAAGCAATTAGATTTATAAAATTTATGTTTAAACTTTTTACTCAGTCATATTTCAAATAGCATAATCTAAATATTTAATAAATTTGCTAAAAAAATATTTCTAGACTCAAAATAGCCGCAAAATATATCATGACTCAACAATTTTTACAAAAGGACCCTCGATCAAAGAGGCCTACCAAAAAATGATGGAGACTTGAATCTCAAGAAAAAAAATACACAACGTGAAGGTGTAAGTCACAAAGATATAATGAGAAGACAACAATCACCACAAACTAGAAGAAAAATACAAAAAGACACGAATAATTGTTTTACAATCTTGTGGGAATTATGTTAAACAATGCTATTTAAAATATAGATAATTCTCAAGTAAAGTGTACACATGATAAAATTATTAAACTTATAATTTAGCCGTTCAGGTAGAAATGTTTAAAATGAAATTTATACATAAGTGAAATTAAAATGACCAACCTTAAAAATATCATAAAAAATCAAACAAGTAAGAACATAAATTTTTGGGAACCAAGAGGCAGTTACATCTCATTGATAGCCCTCTCCTCCAAATGGTGGTCTTTCCCTTAAGAGCGGTTTCATCTAACGGTTAACTCTCCCCAATTAAAATGAATTAGGTGCACCTACCGTCGTTAACGATTTTATAATTATAACAATGATTTCTAAAACATGTTTAAAAATAATTTATCATAACATGAAAAACATATTCAACCCTATAACAATTCAATATTTATATACTTTATAACCCATAAATAAATCAAACTATTAACATATTATATAACAAAGATCATTAAAATAAATAAATAATGAAATCGAGAAAAATTCAAATGTTGTGTTCCCAAATTTTTTAAATAATACTTTAATATAAAAAACAAGTAAAATAATAATTATAGGATAGTAAAAAATATATGACAATGATAGTCGTCTACTCACAACTATGGAAAATCGCCTAAGTTTGTTCTCCGACAACTCCCAGAGTCGCAGGTAGGACATCAGCTAACGAATCTGAGTATCAAAAATATTCTTAAGACTTTAGAGAAAATTGTTCTAAATTTTAGCTAACTCTAGAAAACCATAAAAATTCTTTAAATATACTTTAAACACAAAAATAAGATGTTTAAACAAAACTACATTTTTTCTAGAGATTCATACTAGCATTAGAGTTGTATATTTACCTCAAAGAGTCTCAATGAACACCTTTCAAAGAATGGTTACTCTTCTCCTTCCTTAACTCACTAATCCTAACCCCAAAGTCCACTACAAGAAAAACTATTTTTACCTACGACATATTTTATCTTTATCCACAGAAAGTCCATAGGCAACGTAAAATTACTCACAGATTACCCGCAAACACAAGTTCATAGTTATTTCGCTCGTAGGAAAATATTTACCGATGAACATACAGTGTGATACACTTAGTTAAGGAATGTTCGTGGATAGTATGACTCATCGAGTCTCCGTGGGTAAAAGTATAGATACTTACCAATGGAAAGTCACAAGTAACATTACTTACAAATAATATGTGAAAAATTCTAGTGATTTCTATTTGATGTTTAAAATTTTATCCATGACATATCTGTGGGTGAATTATCGTTTACTAATGAAATTTTCGTGGATAATAAAAAAATGACTTTCATTCTATTTTGTATTCTACTATTTGCTATATTTTTTTAACATATTTTTAAAATAAATTATAAGCATATTAAAACATCATTGTCAAAACAAAGTGAAGTTTTATATAAATAGTATTTTTAAAATACACATCGTGACTACCACAAATCCCAAAATAAGGACAATTGGCACTATCATAATTATCAAAATAAGCAAACTGTCACTACCATAAGTTTAAAAATACACATAACGACACTATTGTAAGAATATATATAGATAATGACTACAATTCTAAACAAAATATGTAGTCATAACTACTAAATAAAACTGACACTAAAAGCAATATTACATACTACTCACCATCATCATCGTTAGACTCATCCTCGCCATAATTTGGATGACGACGATGACGAGAGGACTCAGCCTGTATGGAAGCAACACTTTTTGCCAATGTTGTTAGCTGTATTTAGAGCTCTGTAGTGTGTTGCTCTGTTTGTTGAACCTCCTTTTTTCGACATTGCTCTACTTTCCTTAGCTCCTCTCGCGCCTCGTGTTCTGCTGCTTTTGCTCGCTTATCAAATGATGTTATATGTGCAGTTATCTTGTTAGAATGCTGAGATAAGACATTGGTGCAACCTCTAGATGAATGAGAATCTAGGACTAGACTTGCGACACCTGGTCTATAAAGCGAGGATCTATCTCCAACACCATAAATACACCCTTTATTCTTTCCCCCAACAGATTCGACCCACATGTTTAAGTGAGCTTCTGCATTAACCACTTGGCTACAACTACTAGATGTTTCCAAACCTTTGAAGGCCTGGTGCAACTTACCTTGAAATGTTTCCTGCTCAAATAGAAAATAAGTAACATAATCAGATTACTTTTACAAGAAATACAAACGAAAGAATGAATGAAGTAATATTTATTACATTTTTTTTTTTTGCTCTTTCATCAATCCAAGAGTTTTCCTTCTTCTAAGTGTGAGTTTTTAAAAAAGATCTCATCCAATGTGGGGTCTCTACCTAACTTTTCAACCTTACAGAAAATAAAAATAGCAGAATTGTGAATAAGATGAGAGCCACATTTCACCAAAATATCTCAACAAAATAGTTATATGTATTTTGAAACAACAACACAACAAAATAATAAAAATAGCAAATGGTAGGCATGTCCTTGAGCCAAACATTAAATGGCTATACAATGAAAACTTTGACATAGAAAGCGTACCATCCGAATGGTATGTTCCACAATAGATATAGATCCACCAGTATGGATAGCTCCTCCTTTAGAAGAAGTCCGATTTTTCTTAGCTCGATTTGATATCTCCTTATATGGCATATCCATCCATATCTTCTCAAGATCATTCCAAACAGTTTCGCCCACCCAAGTTGGACATTCTTAATATGAAAATTGTGCCTAGGAAACCAAGCAAATTTCACATGTAACATTACATTACGAATAAGTTGTAATGTATTAATTAGTATCCACACAATAGTTGAACTCATATGAAAAGATATATAGCATACTCTTACATCGAAGTTGTCGAACCAGAGTTCCAAAGTTAATTATGGGATTGCTCCCCAGCTAGATACGAAACAACATATTGTGATTTAATGACTGAGGTGAGGGCCCTCGATGCCACTCTACAAGGAAACCACCTGCAATGAAAAATAATTTGAAACAAACCCTAAACCTCATGTTGTAAGGAAAAGTTAATCGGAACTAGTTATATACCATCGACCATCCGACCATATCATTGTTCTCCTATTAGGCGCAACCCCGTGACTAGAATTGGAGCATCGTTTGCCTCGAGTCTTATTACCATTAGCAACATGTATTGAAGGTTGTTGATTAGCGGAAATTGAAGTATGTCGTGAGGCAACAAATGTTAATGGTTGTGACAGGCAATGATCAGCAATCGAAGAAATGTTATCTTATGGGACATAACCCAGTGTGGGCATCATCACTATAATTGGTTCAGAATGTTTAACCTTATTAGGTGGGGGTGGATGCACTACAACTTGTTGCGTAGGAGGCATAACATGTTGTTTGGTAGGATGTCGCACATTTTGTAAGGTTGGTTAGTGGCATTGGCATCTAGTGGAAATTGATCAATTGTTGCTTGTACCTGCTGCTTGAGTTACGTTATGCAATAAAATCATACGATTTTTCTTCAAATGAAGCTTAAGTCTAATCTTTTCTATTGGAATAATCTATAAAAAATAAGATGAATAAAAACAATTAGCACACACAATAGTAAACACAATTTATGATGTATAAAAAAAGGTAGAATATGAAAATTTATACAAATAATCAACTGCTATTTATACTTACTAACAATTCAAACGTCAATTGAAGAATCATCCCCATCTTCATCATCCATATCACTATCATTATCAAATGGAATATTTGGAACAAACGTTACATTGACTTCTTCATCGCTATGTGTTTCATCATGCAAGCCAACCAATTATTTCAATTTCAATTAATTGTTCAACATGAGCCATATATTCTTCTTGATATGGCATGTCCTCATCGATGTCGTCCACCTCTACATGACCCATAGGCTTTTTTTTTATAATTGTAGACCAATGACACTTATCAGTTTGCATTTCAAAATAGGATACATAATACACTTGTCTAGCTTTTTGTGCAATTATGAAGTAGTCATAAAGATCATATTTCTGATTCATCTTGATAGCTACAATATCATACTATGGATGAATTTTGGTTCCTCTGTTCTATCTAGGATCAAACCATTGGCAATAATATAATGCTACCTTGTGAGGCAGTTTGTAATACTCTAACTCGAAGATATGTTAGATGACTTTGTAGAAATCATCTTCTCCTCCTCTAGTAACCCTTTTTACATAAACTCCACAATTTCTGGTTTTCTTACCCTAAGACCAAGCTTTTGTATGAAATTTGTACCTATTAATGTAATACATGTGCCATGTTTTGACTATTGAGTCAGGATCCCAAGTTAGGGTCATTCACACCATTTGCCTTGTCACTGGCCTATACAAACATGATATTCACAATAATTAGGTGAGGAGTTCTAATTTATCTGCAACAAACTTCAATAAAGCACTCACACACACACAAAACCATTCTAAGAATTCTCTATGTATACAAATTTGAGATATAGGATCTTCTTCAATAATGGAATTAGAATGCAAAAAGGCACTGACATTAATGAGAGAATTGTTATTACATATAATTGGTAATTACGTAGGGTGTGTGCTTACAGACTTCTTACTCAATATGTGGCTTGACCTCGTTGCAATTGATGAGGATATGTACATGAGAAGCTCTTCTTTCAACATCACTCAACCAATATATTAGGGTCTTCCCACTAAGTCATCTTAACTGATTGCTAATTGACAGTGTTGTTGTGACGACATCATTTCATTTTGCAGCTTCATTACGTTGGCTTCTGTTGACACCTAATTTTGTCTGACTTTTATTTATTTTTTACTTTTTATTAAAAATAAGAAAGAATAATAATAATAATAATAATAATAATAATAATAAGAATAATAAATAAAAATAAAGGAAACCAAAGAGAAATGAATTGATGGTCATAAAAATAGATGTAATGATTGTCAAAAAAAATGAAAAGAAATGGATTGATGGTCACAAAAATCAGTATAATGGTGATCAATTGAATAGAAAAGAAACCGAAAAAATGAATCAATAGCAATAAGAATCAGTATAATTGTGGCCATTTAAATGAAAAGAAACCGTTGAGAAATAGATTAATGGTAATCAATTGACAATTATTCTCTTGTCTTTTGTAATCCACACCCAAAAATCTATAAATAGTTTGCTACAAGAAGACAAAAAAAAAAAAAAAACAGAATTTGAAACAAGAATTGGGAGCACAATTGAGAGCACAAAAAGATAAAAGAAGAGCTAGTAAACAACAACGCGGTAAACACGTATTTTTCTCCTTGTCTATTTTTTTTACATTATTATTGTTATAGAGTTTTTTTTACTATTCTATGCATGTATGATATAAACAATTTTTTTTTGTTTCACGATCAAGTTTTAGAATCAACTAATAAAAATCAATTTGATTGTTGTATAATCGTTTATTTCTTTATCAAATTCGTGATCTCTCATCTCTATTGTGTTTTATTTCTTGTGCGTTAGATCTTAAATTCTCTTATTATTATCGTCGTTGGTTTGCACCACATATGCGTCACTGACTTACGAATCTACTCTTGAATTTTTATCCTTTACAGTTTATAAAAATAAATAAAAAATAGTAAAAGTATTTCTTTAAAATAAAACGATACACAAATTAATATATAACACATCATTCTTATCATTATTAATATGATTATCAGTATTATGTTGTTAATTTATTTTGATATGTATATATATAAAGTAAAATTAATAATTGGTCACTACATAAATATTTTCTATCCAAGAACTACGTGTGTTTTGATTTCCCTATTGCACCTAGGGATACGTAGGAGCAAGGTCTTCCCCTTGTCAAACCAAATTAATAAAAAAAAAAAATTCTTCTTTCATTAATGTAAATAATTTAATTTTTTTATTATTCTTTTTGGGGTAAAAATAAATAAATAAATAAATAGTTTGTATACATTAATTATAGGGTAACCGTTTTAACGGACGTTGTAGTGTGATAATACTTCGCTACTCGTAATCGACTCCCGAATCCAAATTTTTTGTTCAAAAATATTATTTTAGGTTTTATCCAATTTTTCCTTTAATAAAAATAAAATTGATGGCGACTCCTTTTTCACGAACAAATCGGACGCGACAGTTGGGGACTCTGCAGGAGGTTTTTGAGAGTCAAACTCAATCTAAATAATTATATATAGTTATTTTATTTTTTTATTTTTTATTTTTTTTATTTTTTTATATTGTGAATATAATTATATGTGTTTTGTCAATTATTTTTATTGTGATGATTTTTTATCTTATTTATTTTTCTATTCACTACCCTAACACGACTCACACACTTATGAGTGGGCTCTATACCCGAGCTGAGTACAAACCTAAGAGAATTTAGAGACTGTGTAATGATAATCTTCTGGATGTACATTTTGTTTGGTTGTCATGAAAGTTTCACCTAGAGTTGACCTTTTCTAGAATATTTCCATTTTAATAATTTACCTATTAATTGGTTTAATATTTTAGAATTGAGTTGTGTGCTCTAGGAGCAATTTAGAACTATAGAGCCACCCATTGTAAAGGTTCACAATAAAAAAAAACTATAAAATAAGAAAAGAACCATGTAGGGCATAATCATGTATGTTTCATCTTTTACTTTATTTTACAACATATTTTTCTTTTTTTCTTCATTTTATTAGAAAAACTACTTGCATATTAGGAGGTAGTAAAATGTTTCAGTTAAATACATAATTATTTCATTCTTTTTTTTTACATTCTCATAACATTTTCCTTTAAAAAGCAAAGACAAAAGACAAAAAA
>JBBPBS010000235.1:3806308-3835588 GCA_037974835.1 Cicer judaicum | reverse complement strand
AAAAAAAAAAAAAAAAAAAAAAAAAAAAAAAAAAAGAGTATCGTGACACCCTTACCAAACATGTTCATGAGTTAAAATAATGGATGAATTGAAACATACAAAGATGGTCTCAACCAACTGAAAAATCATATGGCTAAAAGATTGAAAATCTTACAACCCTCGATACTTGAAATCATGGGGATCCTTCATAAAAAAAAAATATCACCAAGTACTCATGTGTTACCCCTTGATTTCTTAAGTTTAACAATTGTCACCTTTTAGTCTACTTTTTGGTTATACTTTTTCTCAAGTCACTTGTCCACAAGATTTGAACCTGATACTAATTAGATTCATATTCATCATACACCCCCAACTTCTAAGTCATGAACATACTTCGTTGGCTTTCGCCGCAAGTAAATCTCTAGAAGTTGGGTCGTCTATGTAAAACTTTCATCACTACCAATTATTATTTAATGTCATCAATCTAAAAAATGGCAAACCTTGTATGAATTTTTTATGACTATTGAAGAAAAACCTTGGTTAAACACAACTTTGAAGACATTGACTATGTTCACCCATATATATACATGGGGTAAGGTCAACAGTAAAAATGTTATCAAGTTTCCCCATGTTTGTTAATGTTATTTAAATTGATCCTAAAACATCATATTGATGTGCCTCCATTTTTTTGAATATCAATAAATGCATTTTGTATTGTTTCGTTTTCCATTCTCACCTATAATTTCAATCATGCTATAAATTCCACTTAATGTGAGAAAGATATAAATAAAATCCACTATCTGGATGGACTTTGATAAGTTGGGGCATGAGATTAACGTCACGTTAATCCCCCTAGACAAGTGGTTTTATCTAAATCATTGTCTAAATATGTTTTGAATATATCAATCACGTGGGGAATTTGAAGTTTGTACCATGGGTATTCTAGCCGCCTACGAATCGAAAATGAAGATGTTGAAAGTATATGAGGCTTAAATGTAATCCTCAATCAACTTAATGAAGAATGGAAAAGCTGGAATAAGAAGATGATCATTTTTTATATACATATTTGACAAATGTCTAAAAATATTGAAGTCATTTTCCATCATGTCCCTCAATAATATAACCAACTAGCTGACGTTCTAGCTATTTTATCTTCAATGTTAAAAGTAAGTCATGACGAAGAATAGTCACTCACAAGAATGAAAGTCACGACCATCCTGCTTACTATCAAATGTAGAAGAAAAGTTAGATAGAAAATTCTCATACCAAAAGTTATCTCGTATTAGTGGGACACCCTCCTTGAGAATCAGACTATAACTGGGGCACCCCTTTGTTTCTTATTATATAGAATAAAGGCAGTGCGTCCCACTTAAAAAAAAATCCCCTTATCAAGATTAATGATTTGTGTTGACTGATTGAATTCAATTCAAGAGAAATGTTGACTGTCTCATGTCAAGGACAATCATTTCAAAAGATCTTAAAAGAAGAACTTATGAACTTCAGGGCTACAAAAGAAAGAATTAGCACTCAAGCAAATTTCACATATTTAAAAGGACTAGCAGACAAGTGAACTCCCAACTATATGATCCCCCAATATCATAAAAATATACATTCAAATGTGGCTCTGATTCACATCAATATGGATCGAGGAGACTTATCACTACTTGCACACATTGATGCTTCAAAAGTTAGGTTGAAAACCTGAAAGGGCGACCTAGGCAAAAATTAGGGTACAAAAAATAATAATAAATACCCGCTAGGTTGAAAATCTAAAAGGGCAACCTTCTCGCTTGGTTGAAAACCCTAAAGGGCGACCTTGGCAAAAATGAGGGTGCATAAAATAATGAAGACTGGGTAAGTTGAACACCCAAAAGAGTGGCCTAGGCAAAAGTTAGAAGAAAAAAGCCGATTAGGTTGAAAACCCAAAAGGGCAATCTAAGCAAAAATTAGGGCCACAAAAAATATAGAATGAAAGAAGATCACTTGTTTGAGAATCTAAAAAAGGATGATCAAAGAATATAGCTTACATACACACATCAAAGTCGAAACTGATTCTGAAAGACTGTGAATATAGATTGGAGCAAATCATATCTTCCAAAGTAGGTTAATAACATGATTGAAATTGTGGCATGAGTTATTAGCACACTTATTTTATGAAAAACTACTAACAAATTGGATCATTTACCCATATGAGATCACCTTATCTTCTTTTCTTTCTATGAATCTTTTTTTTGTACCATAGATTTTCTCATTAAATATCATTGTCTGAACCTTCCTTCACTACTTTCTTGTGTTATAAATCTTTTTTTTTTCAAAATACATTTTTATGATAATCATATGTGGGGGCACATATTATGTGAATGTCAAGAGGTCATTATTAGTATGATGTCTTTACATGTAAGGCAGGGGCAACTAAAGAACAAGTTGATAATGTAAGAAAAAATCTCTATAAAGATCAAAAGGACAATCACCACCATTTATTTGAAGTGGTGCGCATTTTTTATCCATGAATCAAGGATCATGATCGTAAAGAGATGAAAGAATAAAAAAAATTGAAAAAAAGTTGATTGAAAAAAAAAAAGATGAAAATGAAGGATAATGTTCATTCATTAAATGCATTTATGACACTTTATATTTAGTGGTTAAATTTAAAATTGAGACATTAACCCACACCCTATTATTTAAGAGACGTGACATTTACATGCATCATCTGATTTAAGAGCAGGGATGACTGGCCCTCATCCCCTGATTTAAGAGCTGGGATGACTGTCCTTCAGGCTCTGATTTAAGAATTAGGTCGCACCAACAAAAAATTTGTTGATATATTTGCGGATGAATTTTGAGTCCCATACTGAAAATATTAAATGAAGCCCACGTCACTCAAGATATCACCTTTGACAAATTTGGAGGCATCATAAATAACATTACTACTAACCGTCACCTAACCTTCATAGATGGAGAACTGCCCACGAAGAAAGAGTCCATAACAAACCGTTGCACATTTCACTAATGTGCCTCAATCATATGATATTCAGAGTCCTTGTTAAATGTAACACCCCTATTTTTAATAGCGAGAGTGTATATATATATATATATATTTTAAAGAAAAACAAATGAATAAATAAGGAAATACTTTTGGATAAATACTTAAGTCGTACACAACAACAAATGAGTCAACATAATTTACTAGCAGCAAAATAGTTTTTTGAAATACGAATCCAAAGTATTTACACATCAAAAAGTGTTACATGGAACCCATCAATAATAAAATGTCAAGCTGATAATATTGGTATAGCTACAGTCTTCCAAATTAAAATAAACACATCCCAAAAGAAAGACATCTAGTCCCTATACATCAACCTAATCTGATCATTCTACAAAAACTATACATCCCGAGTTATCTTCACGTGCCCCGTAAGATCCGCCTAACACAACTCTAGTCAGGTGTGTCCAACTTCATTCCCATCCACAGGGTACTAACCGGTAGGATGGTCCTAGTTCTCATATGAGAGCAAAGCCTAGATTTCCACAATAGTTGTAAAGGGTTACCAACCGAGATTAACAATTAACACATAACATTTAAGTCTTTAAATGCTCAAAATAACCTTTCAACTTAGCATGCACCTTAAAAGGGTTTCCATAAGCCAAACATGCATAAACAAGGTTGAAAAATGAAGTTTTTAACAAAACAACACTGCTGTATTCGAATACAACATCTCTGTATTCAAATACAAGGCTGTTTCAGCATTCAGCAGCAAAAACAACATGTCTGTATTCGAATACAGCCTTCTGTATTCGACTACACAACAAGTCAATAGCAAAACAACATGTGTGTATTCGACTACAATAGTCTGTATTCGACTACACAGTAAGTCAGTGGCAAAAACAGCATGTTTGTATTCGAATATTTGAATACAGCTTGCTGTATTCGAATACACATCAGACAGCAGCAGAAAAACAGCAAAATTTAGAATTTTTCAGCTTTTTAAAGGGTTTCCAAACCAATCAACACTTACACACAAATCCAAACAATCACACTTAACAATTATAACGCAATCACCACGACATCAAGATCTTCGAAATGGTTTTGCAATCAATCACACTTACAAACAATTCCAAAACATCCACACTTGGCAATTATAACACAATCACCACGACAACCTAAGTTTCGAAAAGGTTTTGCAATCAACCACACTTACACGCAATTCCAAAATATCCACACTTGGAAATTATAACACAATAACCATGACGACTTCAGTTCAAACACTCAATCATAATCTTGAATCAAACACTACTCGCGTACCAAGCACCCTATTGCGATGCGTGTATGCCAAAATGCATGGACTAGGAATTCAAATCAAACTCCACGGGAGTAGAAAATCGTAATTGTACAGTCTCTCACAGACCAGCACTTATTACCAAGGTGCCACCTATTACAGGCCCGCACGACTTGAGTTCTCACGAACAAATACGAGTGCAGTCTCTCATGGACAAACACGGATGCAGTCTCTCCCGGACAAACACGATTTTCAAGGGTGGAGTCTCTCACAGACAAACACCAGTGCAGTCTCTCCTAGACAAACATAATTTACTAGGGTGTAGTCTCTCACGGACAAACACAATTTACTAGGGTGTAGTCTCTCACGGACAAACACCAGTGCAGTCTCTCACGGACAAACACAATTTACTAGGGTGTAGTCTCTCACGGACAAACACCAGTGTAGTCTCTCACGGACAAACACAATTTACTAGGGTGTAGTCTCTCACGGACAAACACAATTTACTAGGGTGTAGTCTCTCACGGACAAACACCAGTGCAGAGTCTCACGGACAAACACAATTTACTAGGGTGTAGTCTCTCACGGACAAACATCTGTGTAGTCTCTCACGGACAAACATCTGTGTAGTCTCTCACGGACAAACACAATTTACTAGGGTGTAGTCTCTAACGGACAAACACCAGTGCAGTCTCTCACGGACAAACACAATTTACTAGGGTGTAGTCTCTCACGGACAAACACTAGTGTAGTCTCTCACGGACAAACACAATTTACTAGGGTGTAGTCTCTCATGGACAAACACCAGTGCAATCTCTCACGGACAAACACAATTTAATAGGGTGTAGTCTCTCTCGGACAAACACCAGTGCAGTCTCTCACGGACAAACACAATTTACTAGGGTGTAGTCTTTCACGGACAAACATCTGTGTAGTCTCTCACGGACAAACACAATTTACTAGGGTGTAGTCTCTCACGAACAAAAACCAGTGCAGTCTCTCACGGACAAACACAATTTACTAGGGTGTAGTCTCGCACGGACAAACACCAGTGTAGTCTCTCACAGACAAACACAATTTACTAGGGTGTAGTCTCTCACAAACAAACACCAGTGCATTCTCTCACGGACAAATACAATTTACTAGGGTGTAGTCTCTCACAGATAAACATCATTAAGTAAATGCAGATATTAAAAGATTCCCCTTTTTTAATACCCATTTAACTGTAACAATTCGAGCGACAATCATTAAGTAAATGTAGATATTAAAAGGTTCGCCATTTTTAATACCCATTTAACTCTAACAATTCGGACGACAACCATTAAGTAAATGCAAATATTAAGAGATATCCCATTCTTAATACCCATTTAACTCTAACGATTTTCACTACAAACAATAAGTAAACAGAGATATTAAAAGATTCCCCATTTTTAATACTCGTTTAACTCTAATGATTTTCACGACAAACATTAAGTAAACAGAGATATTAAAAGATTCCCCATTTTTAATACTCGTTTAACTCTAATGATTTTCAAATTCCACACAGAACATACTCAGACATATTCTCAAATTCAATCCACAATTCACACCAAATCACATTAATTCATTTTTCCACAAAATCCACACAAACACATCTCAAAATTTATAAATATTAATTATAAACACGTCAAACACAACAACCACAAAATTATCTCAACCCACCACTCAAACACATCAAATTTCATTTCGTCAAAACCACACATAAATGAGTTAAATTCATTTTCCATGAAACACTCATCAATATCATCAAAACCCAACTCTAAAATTTCACCCATAAAAGCATTATATTAATTTTCCCCAAATCAACACTTCAACCCTAACAAATTTCTTTTCCACACAACCACAGATAAGTCCCTAAATGCAAACTAAAAATTTGGAAGGAGCCCTTACCTTAACATTAGCTTTAACGAGCGATTACGGTACCGCGAGTAATTCCGGTAAAATCTCTGCTCGCGACGTCGCTTCCAAAGTTAGTTCACTAGCACCGTAGCATGGAGGTGAGCAACTTTCCCTTCTATCTCTTCGCGAAACCAAGCTTAGATCCAGACAAAATGTGGAGGTTTGTGTTTGACGGTTTTGAAATCACTAACACCGTTTTCGAATCCGAGAAGAAGAAAGAAGCTGGAAATTTATTCTTTCTCACCCACTAAGCTTTGGGTTTCTTTTCTTGAACCAAAAGAAGGAAAAAGAAAGTGGAAGGAAGGAGGAAGAAGAAGAAGGGTTCTCGCAAGGCCAAGAGGAAGACGTTTTCTTCCCTATGTTATGCTCTTCCTTTCATTCCTTTCTAATACATATATACATATATATTACTAATAATAATAATATATAATATATATATATATATATATATATATGTATATATATATATATATATATATATATAAATTAAACCTAAACCAATAAATACCTAAATATTTAGATATTTATAAAAATTATCACTTCTCAAACCATTTTGATAAAAATATCTACTCTCGTCACAACTCAATTGAGAGATACAATTTTCAGCAACCCAAGATATTTTTAACAAAATTACCCAGAATGAAATTCTTCGTAATGTAAATAAATTATTCTCCGACAAATAATTTTAATCCAATTTCCAAAATATATTTTTGGCATTTAACTCACTCAATACCAAAAAATGGGCTAAAAGCCTAAGAAATTCAACACAAAATACCCTTAAATAGTACAATTTGGCATTTAAAAATTAAGGGTCTTATATTAAAGATTTCGATGGGAGTCGTAGAGAAATGGTGGGATGAATTGAACTCCCAATTCAAATAGGCCTGGTCACTTTTGAAATCATGTTTCATTTGATGGATATTGTACCCGCTTATAGCTGCTTATTGAGGAGACCATGGATCTATTTTATCAATGTGTTGTAATCAACCCTACATCAAAAGCTAAAGTATATGGTATATGACCAACTAATAACCATGTCAGAAGAGGAAGATTCATTGGTGAGTGAGTTTTCCACTATACCGTTCATTGAGATGATAGAGTAAATTTTGGAGATCGCCTTCCAAACACTAGAAATCGTGGACACCGTTTACTTCGAGATGACAACATAGAACCAAATCTATCAAACACAACTATTATGGTGGTTAGATTCATGTTAAGCTGGGGGCATCATCCATGACACAGTTTGGGGAAGAATGAAGAACGACTTAAAGGACTGATAAAACTTCATGAGAATAGAGATAAATTGGGTTTAGATTACGAATCAACCAAAGTTGACAATCAAAGATTTGCAAAAAAAAAAAAAAAAGACAAACAAGATTCATATTGCAGTAGCTAGATATGATCTTTCTATCGGTGATGCTAATTGGGTTCGTCCATACGATGCAAAAACAAAAATTAAGAATTGGGAGACAATCAAGTTGCCTATAGTATTCAATGCAATTCCCATTTTTGAGAATAATTTATTCGCATATGATTGTACTAAAATTTTGCCACATAACTTTGACCATCTTACTAATTAGGCAATAAAAGATAATGAAGAAGCTTATAAATTTCCCCTAGAATCGTTAATATTGACAGAAAAAGAAGGCAAGACATTATGTCCCATAAGGAATCAATAAAAGTGATTAATCTAAGGAAAGAAGAAAATAGAAATGAAATTAAAGTCAACACTATCTTAAAGTAAGAAGTAAATCATGAACTAATCGAAATTCTACGCAAATAAAAAGATATTTTTGCCTCATCATATCAGGATATGTATGGATTGGATACTAGCATAGTGGAGCATAAATTTCCCTTAAAACCCAATTTTATTCGGTCAAACAAGAATTAAGGAGAATAAAGTCCGATATGTCATTAAAAATCAGGGAAGAAGTAAACAAATTGGCGTTGGGTTCCTCGCTATGGCAAATTATCCCCAATGGATAGCCAATATTGTACCAATGCTAAAAAAGGGTGGCAAAGTTCGAATGTGTGTCGACTATAGGGACCTTAATAAAGCCAATCCTAAAGATGATTTTCCGTTACCTCACATTGATATTTTTCGTTACCAATTCAAAAGGATTATCATGGAAAATGGACCCCTAACTATGAGGACCCATACGTCGTGAAGAGAGCTTTCTTAGGTAGGGCATTGATCCTCACGAATATGGATAGAAAAAATTTAGTCCTCCCTGTAAACTCAGACGTCGTAAAAAAATATCATATTTAAATAATGAGTATCCGCTAAGTTGAAAACCTGAAAAGGCAACTTGGAAGAAGAAGAAAAACAAAAAAAAAAGAGAAAGAAAGAAAAAGAAAAAAGAGAAGAGGGCGAAAGAGAGATCAAATATATCAAGTCCAAAAAAAATGTATAAGTGCTTTTTCTCATTCATGATTTGAATGGTCGTGTCCAATAAAAATATTAATAAAAATTGACATATTCATTTATTCATTCATGACATTTTATAAATTTAAAGCCGAGAAAATGACCCACATTTTGAAACCAGGAAAACGAATCGCACCCAAAGCCGAGAAAACGACCCGCATGTTGAAACTAGGAAAATGACTCGCACTCAAAGCCGAGAAATTGACCCGCATGTTGAAATTGGAAAAACGACTAGCACCCTGAAGCCGAGAAAACGACCCGCATGTTGAAGCCGGAAAAAACGACTCGCACCCCGAAGCTGAGAAAACAACCCGCATGTTAAAGCTGGGAAAACGACTCGCACCCCAAAGCCGGGAAAACGACTCGCACCCGAAGTCGAGAAAACGACCCGCATGTTGAAGCTGGGAAACACTCGCACCCGAAGCCGACAAAACAATCTGCATGTTGAAGCCGAGAAAACAACTCACACCCCAAAGCCGAGAAAACGACCCGTAAGTTGAAGCCGGGAAAATGACTCGCACCCCGAAGTCGTAAAAACGACCCGCATGTGGAAGCTGGAAAAAAAGCTCGCACGCAAAGCCGAGAAAACGACCCGCATATTGAAGTCGGGAAAACGACTTGCACTCGAAGTCAAGAAAACGACATGTATGTTGAAGCTGGGAAAATGACTAGCACCGAAGCCGAGAAAACTTGAAAAGGCAACTTGGAAGAAGAAGAAAAACAAAAAAAAAAGAGAAAGAAAGAAAAAGAAAAAAGAGAAGAGGGCGAAAGAGAGATCAAATATATCAAGTCCAAAAAAAATGTGTAAGTGTTTTTTCTCATTCATGATTTGAATGGTCGTGTCCAATAAAAATATTAATAAAAATTGACATATTCATTTATTCATTCATGACATTTTATAAATTTAAAGCCGAGAAAATGACCCACATTTTGAAACCAGGAAAACGAATAGCACCCAAAGCCGAGAAAACGACCCGCATGTTGAAACTAGGAAAATGACTCGCACTCAAAGCCGAGAAACTGACCCGCATGTTGAAATTGGAAAAACGACTAGCACCCTGAAGCCGAGAAAACGACCCGCATGTTGAAGCCGGAAAAAACGACTCGCACCCCGAAGCTGAGAAAACAACCCGCATGTTAAAGCCGGGAAAACGACTCGCACCCCAAAGCCGGGAAAACGACTCTCATCTCTATTGTGTTTTATTTCTTTGTACATTAGATTTTAAATTTTCTTATTATTACCGCCGTCGGTTCGTGCCACATATGCATCGCTAACTCCTGAATCTGCTCTTGAATTTTTATCCTTTACGGTTTATAAAAATAAATAAAAAATAGTAAAAGTGTTTCCTTAAAATAAAAGAATACACAAATCAATATATAACATATCATTTCTATCATTGTTACTATGATTATCACTATTATGTTGTTAATTTATTTTGATATGTATATATAAAAAGTAAAATTAATAATAAAATTAGTCAACACATAAATATTTTATACCCAAGAACTACGTGTGCTTTGATTTCTCTATTGCACCTAGGGATACGTAGGAGCAAGGTTGTAACATCCCGATTTTAAACAGCGCGAGTGTTTTTTTTTTTTTTTTAAACAAAGAAACAAACAAAGAAATACTTTTGGATAAATATTTAAGTCGTAACATAACGACAAAGTCAACAAATATTTACAAGCAGCGGAATAATTTTTAAAATAAAAATCCAAAATATTCAAACATCAAATACGGGGCTATGAGGCCTACCGGACATAGCTCATACCCCTGGGGTATTCTCGGCAGACCTGTACAAAAGCACTGCCCCAAGAATTTTAACTCCCCCCACGTCACATCAAAATGTGGTACATGGAGCCATCAAAATAAAAGTCAAGCTAACAATATTAGTATAGGTACAATCATCTAATCTGATTATACTACAAAAACTATACAATCTGAGTGATCTCCACACGCCCTGCAAGATCCTCCTGACAAATATCACATAGCAAAATTCTTATATTTTCAAATGCTCAAAAGAACCTTTCGTCTTAGCATACTCCTCGAAAGGGTTTTCATATGTCCAAAAATGCATAAACAATGTTGAAAAATGAAGTTTTGACAAACTGCATTGTCGTAGCCGAATACAATTGAGAAAATGCAGATTTTCAATTCTAAAATGGCTATGAATCAATCAACACCTCAAACATTAATATTATCCATTACGAAACACATAATTAACACCAAACTAATCTCCAAAAATTCACACCTCAATCACACATCGAATATTCATTAAATCAATTATGAACAATAAATACATCAAAACTTAATCAACCCAACTTCACACCTCAAAGCAATTACGATAAATCACAACAACAACCGAATATGTATATACAATCATCAAAGTATAACAAACATGACTCACGTGCCAAGCACCCTAATGCAATGTGTATATGCCAAAATGCATGATTCCGGAATTCCAAACCAACACCCTCCTCGAGGGGCGTAAATCATAATTGTACAGCCTCTCACAGACCAGTACTAATTATCGAGGTGCAATCTCTCACAGATCAACACGATTTACTAGCGTGCAGTCTCTCACAGACCATCACGACATACAAGAGTGCAGTCACTCACAGGCCAACACAATTTTCTAGAGTGCAATCGCTCATAGATCAGCACATTGTAGAGTACAATCTCTCACAGATCAGGACGACGAAACAATCCCCGCAAAGACTAGATGAACCAACAATTCACATGGCATCATCCAGTGGCCCATCACGGTCACCCCTATCACCATGGCCTCATCGTGGTCACCATGTACTATGAAATGCATGAGCATACTCTGACTATTTTCACCAATCATTAAGTAAATGCAGCTATTAAAAGATTCTTTATTTTTAATACTCATTTAACACTAATGATTTTTCATATACAACGCAGAGCATACTCAAACATATTTATTCACACCAATTTCAATTTCCACAAACACACATAAATCACATTTTCAAATTCAATCCACACAAATTGAATTAAATTCATTTTCCACCAATCCACACATAAATTGAATTAAATTCTCTTTCCACCAATCAACACGTAAATTTTTTCTTAAAAATTCATAATATTAATTATGAACACATCAATTTCACCAAACATGAGTCACTATAATTTTCAAACATTAATCCCCCATATTCAATCTCCAAAATTTTCAACCATAAATCACCACAACAATATTAATATATCAGAGTTCTCCCCACCGCTAACTCGGTGCCAACGGTCTCGATTCCTTTTCGAGACTCAAGGAGCTAACTACATAAATATGAATATTTATAACAATTTGTTCACAATAAAACTAATCCACACGCAACAAAATTCCTAAAATTAAATCTTTCTCACACATCAAACTCTTAAAATTAAATAATCTATATTATATACTTGAAACAAATATTGTCCAAATTTAACATTCACATACTCAACTATTAAAGCACCGAAATATTTGAGTTAGTAAAATACTATAGACTTTTTTTTTTACACTCAATCAAAGAGTAATTAAAAGAGTAACATTTTAAACTATAACCATTTTTAATTTCAATCTGTCTTTTTGCTCAAACTCTTTAACTTAGTTAAAATTTGAACTTTTTCACAACTTTAACAACTCTAAATTTTTCGTAAAATTTCAACTTCAGTTCAAACTCATTTATTTGAAAATAACTCATTACGTAACTCAAACACATCAAATTTAATTACCTCCAATTCACACCAAATTCAATCAATTCAATTCCACAACACGATTATAGCACCTCAATTAAATTTCAACAATTCAAATATAACTCACCCAATTTCAAAATTCCACAAATAAATCACATCTCAAAAATTCATAATAATAATTATGAACATATAAATCACACCAAACTTGAATCACCACAAACCACACCTCAAATTTAAATTCCACTAAATTACACATAATCACACCTCAAATACATCAAATTTCTTTTCCACAAAATAAAAAATAATGTCCTAAATGCAAACTAAAAGTTTGGAAGGAGCCCTTACCTGCGTTGCAGTTTTAACAACTGATTACGGCGCCGCGATTAATTTCGATAAAATTTATGCTCGAGTCGTCACTTTGAAAACTAGCTCACTAGCACCGCAGTGTGGCAAGGAGCAACTTTTCCTTCTGTCACTTCTTGAATGGAAGCTTAGATCTAGTAGATAAATTGAAGTTTATGTTTGTGTTTTTTTTCAAAACCTATTGTTTCTTCAAACAGAGAGAGAATGTAAGAAAGATGGAGGGAGAACGTGAAACAAGGAAAAGTTTTGTTTTCCTTCTTGCCTTTCATATGCATATATATATATATATATATATATATATATATATATATATATATATATATATATATATATATCTAAACAAATATCTAGATATTTTTTATAAAAATCATCATTACGTCTGTCACCTCACATCACGTCACAAACCACTTTTTTAGAAAAATATCTACTCTCACCGCAATTCAATGGGCTGATGAATTTTTCTGAAAAATGCTGCATCTCAGAAATGTTTTTCTTCGACAAAAGATTCACTGTAATTAAATTAAATTATTCATTGACGAAAAATTTTAATCGGGTCTCTAAAAAGATATTTTTGGCATTTAACTCACAAAATGCCATAAAATTGGCAAAAAAAATCCTCCGAAATTCAGCACAAAATTTCCCAAAATACATAAATTAGAATTTAAAATTAAGGGTCTTACAAAGGTCTTCCCCTTGTCAAACCAAATTAATAAAAAAAAGAATCTTCTTTCATTAATGTAAATAATATAATTTTTTTATTATTCTTTTTGGGGTAAAAATAAATAAATAAATAAATAAATAGTTTATATATAATTAATTATAGGGTAACCGTTTTGACAGACGTTGTAGTGTGATAATACTTCCACACTCGTAATCGACTCCCGACTCCAAATTTTTGGTTCAAAAATATTATTTTAGATTTTATCCAATTTTTCCTTTAATAAAAATAAAATTGGTGGCAACTCTTTTTTCATGGACAAGTCGGACGCGACAGCTTCTATCAAATAAAGAGATTGTTTTGAAATAGTAGGAATAAAAATATGTTGTCTCTCGATGTAAGTATGGCATACATATTGAGCCTTTTAGTCTAGTCTTGATTTTTACTGTGCAGTTAAAATACCTATCATTTTAGAAAAATGAGAGCAATAACTTCTTAATAAATGTGGAAATATCTAGCAAAAAAAAAATTAAATGTGAATATAAAATACCTTTCAAATGAATGCATCCATTAATAATGAATTGGACCACCAAGTTTTGCCTTAAACGGGAGGTGAATTGGACGATGCTCCATTGAATCAAATAATCCTGGTGGAAAGATTCTTTCAAGTTTGCATATGATGAATGAAATATATTCACCCAATTTGACCAATTCATCATGTCTTAAGGTATTGTTGCACAAACCCTTAAAGATTTGACTTAATTCTGTTAGTGGTTTCCACACATAAATACGTGAAATTGTGGCTTTTCATCCCATTCATTTGTCCTTTATTAACATCTGCATATCTTGCCAAGTTAGAAGCATACCCATTTGGTATATTAAGCTCCTTTAGCCATTTACAGACTTTTTTTGCCTTATTAGACTTAAGCCAATAATTTTCCTTAGGTTTTTTCATATTTCCATTGTTATGTGTAACCAACTCCAAGTCGCTACGTTGGCAAATAATGGCCAAGTCCATTTTTTCTTTTTCATTGTCCTTAGTCTTGTTCTTAACATTCATGATATTGTTAAACACATTATCAAAGAAATTTTTTTCTATGTGCATGACATATAAATTATACCTTAATAAATTATCTTTCTAGTATGGAAGATTTCAAAATATGCTCCGTTTAATCCAATTATGGCTAACTCCATATCAAAACAATTTAGAAACTACATTATCTATCACTCGTGGAATATTGTGAACCAAACTCTATTTTTAGTGAACCCCTTTTTACTTCTTCTAAAGGCATGATTTATGAGGTAAGAAACGATAGTGATAGTCGAACTATGAATTTTTGCCATCGTATTTTCAGGTAAAAGCCTTATTTTCGTCCATACATGTCTGACATGCCAACTTATCTTGAGTACTCCATCCAAATAACATATCATAAGCAGAAAATTCGTTAATTGTCCATATTAAGGTTGCCCTCATTATATAGTTTTGTTTCATGGAAATATAATAACTCAAAGCCCTTTCACTCCACAACTGTTGAAGCTCGTTTATTAACGGTTGTAAATATACATCAATGTTTGCTTTTGGATTATATGGTCCAGGTGTGAGACAATTCAAAAATATGAATGGTTTACTCATGCACATTTCGGGTTAAAGATTATACAGGGTCACAATAATAAGCCAACAAAAATATGGGGATGAAGATGCCAGAATGTATGGCGTGAACCCATCAAAACATAAATCAAACCTTACATTTCTTGGTTCATTTTCTAAGTTTGGATATCTTAAATAAAAATACTTCTAATCTTTCCCATCACACAGATGACGTAAAATGCCTGAACTCGATCTATTATGTTGATGTCATCTTATTTGGGTAGCAGTTTCCATTGATGCATGCAATCTTTTTAATCTAGGAGTGATTGGCATATAGAACATCCATTTAATTGGAATGTCTTTGTGGTTACCTATCCCAGGCTTATGAGGAACATATCGGGGTTCATGACAAAACCTACACTCTAGATCTACACTATTATCTTTGTAGTACAACATGCACCCTTTAACACAACAATCAATTTTCTCAAACTTCAATCCTAACATGGTCACCAACTTTTTCGTTAGGTAAACTTTTTTTGGAAGTGAATCCTTAAAAGGACACACATCTACAAGCATGCTTGCAAAGAAATCAAGACATTTATGTGGAACATTCCAATTTGATTTGCAAGCTAAAAATTTCACGCATATTGAAAGCTTTGAATCAGAAGTCCCTTCATATAAGGGTTTGTTTGTAGTAGTTAACAAATCATAAAAGCCTTAAGCATCATCATTTGGAGGTTCTTCATTATTCTTTTCCTCGTTACCCTCATCACCCATATTTTGGAAGTCACGTGTAGGACCAAATGCATCATCGACCATATGTTGCATTAACATAAATGGATCATCGTTATCAATATATCCATTACTAGTTGGAACATTTTCTGGGTCAATATGTGGGGCTTCTTCACCATGGTCAGTCCAATACCAAAAATTTGGTTGGAACCCAAACATATACAAGTGAACCTTGACTTCACTTGCAGATAATACACCCCTATACATGCAATTGTGACAAGGACATCTGATGTCACCATCTTTTACAAACTGATTTCAACTTATTGCCTTCGTTATAAACTCTTCAACACCTTTTGTGAAGGCTGATTTCAACCCCCTCTTTAAACATAAAGTCTATCATATACCTAACTACAATTTGGGTGGTAGCCATTCATATTTTGAAGGAGAAACAAATAATAGAGGAGCGATGGAACTGGTTAACAGAAAGTTATTACTCAAAAAAGTATAGATACAAAAATATAATAAAAAAAGTATAGATAACAAAATAAAAATGCAATCATTTTGAATGTCAATAACAAACATTTTTCAAATATATAAATTTTATATTATGAAAACTTAAGCACACACTAAACCCTTGAAAACTAAAATTACTAAATCTAAGACAATAACTACACCTATATTTTGAACACGGAAAATCGATCAAAATTACTAGCAAATTTCCATCTAAAAGACAAAAGTAGTGCTAAATACGAATAATACCAGTTGACAATCTTACTATTATGATAGAATTAGGATTATTCTAAAAACTCCCCAAAGATCTTTTAAAATAGTTAGTCACCTCCCTTTCGAACATAACACCTCATAATGCAACTATAATGGTAGTAGATCTCTTATACTCATCATACATAACACAACATATAGAGAAAAAAATATGAACATAAGCTCAATACTTTAAGTAAGTCAGGTAAATCAACAGCTCAATGCTTTAAGTAACAATTTGGTTAATTAACAATTTTTTATTCCATTACACATTATCATCTTACAATGCTTTAAGTAAATCAAGTTAATGTAGCTCAATGCTTTAATTAACCCTTTTTCAAACATATATGAACAAAAATAAAGACAGATGACCAGTAATCAAACAAATTAGTAGAGTTGCAAACCAAACATAAGAAGGATTAAACTAACAAAGTTAGGGATTTTCAAGCTCATACCTGTGAAATGAGATGTTAGGGATTCAACGAGCTGTGCAAAAACAAATCAAATTTTAGTTTAAACATAATATATTTAGTCATAACAAATTCCAACATATTAGTTATTTGGATTAACTTATCACTATTCATCTAACTCTTCATCATCATATTGATTCTCTCACGGGAAACCACCAAATTAGTGTGAAACATTATTCATTATAATAAATAAAACTTTTTTTAAATCCAATGTAGCACTTGGAAACTGCTATTTTTTTCATGACACAACTTCATATTATTTTCACTACAAGTACTATGAGCTATTAATATTTTAGCCTTAACTAAAAATTAATTAACTGTATTCTCTTCAATTCAAATTTTTATCAGTTTTTGAACATTATATATATGTTATACTACTACTTTTATTAACTATCACTATTATTAGTGTGAGTTTTTTGAAACTTCAGTAAATGCTATTAATCTTTTGTGTTGTTATTAGTGTGGGCTTTTGTTGCCTCATAAAGTTTACTTACCTATTAAAGTTCATGCATTATTTACTATTTCTTTTTAGCTTGTTAATTAATTATTAATGTTTATCATTAAAATTAAAGTTGTAAAAGCTTGTTGAACCTATTCTTGCATTTTCTTAATTTAAACCTAATTCTTACTCTACGTCTATGCTTGTATTCTACATATGAATCAATAGACAACTCAGTTGAGATTAATCCAGTATGAATTTAAGTTTTTACTTTACTTCTATGCTTGCATTCTGTATCTTAACTAATAGACAACTCAGTTGAGATTAATCAAGTATGAATTGAAGTTTTTACTCTACTTCTATGTTTGCATTATGCATCTTAATCAATAGACAACTCATTTTAGATTAATCAAGTATGAATTGAAGTTTTTATTCTACTTCTTTGCTTGCATTCTACATCTTAATCAATAAACAACTCAGTTGAGATTAATCAAGTATGAATTGAAGTTTTTACTCTACTTTTATGCTTTCATTTTGCATCTTAATCAATAAACAACTTAGTTGAGATTAATCAAGTATGCATTGAAGATGGATTTGTTGGACATAAGTCTCCCTGATTTTAGTTTTGACATAATTAACAAACATACAATGTCTTGTGATTAAGCTAACTGTTTGAATCAAGTTGCATTTCAGTGAAACTTGAACTCTGGGTGCAACATAATCGATTGGACAATCGATTCATGAATCAATTGATAAATCGATTGTGTGAGTTACAGGGGCAAGTCACAAGTCTTGTAAGTCGATTAGTAAATTGATTTCGAGTTTATTTTGCATCAGACTTGACCACTGTAACATACCAATCGATTGGAACATCAATTGATGAATCGATTGAGTGAGACACATAGACAACCATTTTTAAACCAAATCGATTGGCAAATCGATTGGACAAAAGTTTTTCTAAGTTAGTAGCTCTGTGACAAATCCAATTGATTGAGACATCAATTGAATTTTGTTTCTTGACTTGTAAGACATATACTAATCGATTGACAAATCAACTGGGTGTTGAAAATGTTTAATCATATATCAGAAACCAAGTTCCTAGTTGATTGGCAAATCAATGTTTTCAAATTAGCTAAGTCCCTGTAACAATTCAAATCGATTGGTAAATCGATTGGAATTAAATAGCTGAGCCACTGGGACAAAGCAAATCGATTGACGAATCGTTTAGTGAAATTTTCAGGAGTCCCTGTGATCAGTCTAATCGATTGGCAAATCGATTGGAGTAATTTTTTCAGTCACAGACCAATTGCCAAATCGATTATGATGGAATATCAGTCGATTGTGGAATCAATTGTTTTGATCTCGTTGTTTAAACAAAACATTCGAAATCGATTACTCAATCGATGCTGATATGAACTTGTCTTAGTTTTCTAATTTATGAATCAACACACTCGATGGGAAAATCGATTGATGCATATGTTTTCAAGATTCAAGAAAAACAAGAAACACGAGCATCGATTGGCAAATCGATTGGAGTGTTTCTATGCTTTATAAAATCGATTGGCAAAGCGATTTATATGTGTTTTTTTGAAACATATAAAAACAGTCTCAAAACTGTTTTTCAATATAATGAATAGAATTCAAATTTTACCAAAAACAGAACTTTTGAGACTTTGAACTTTTGATACACACAATACTTTGAGAAAACTAAACCACTTGGCAAACACTTATAGTTTGAACATCATTGTGTGATCAAGTCGCTTTTATTAGAAAGATCTTTTATCTTCTTTGTTGCCAATTTCTGTAAAATTACATTGAAACCAAACTGTATAAAAATCTAGTAGCTAAACTGGTGGTTACCGTTCGTTGATGCTTGTGATCATCAAGAAGGAACCTCATTGCGATCTTGTGTGAGTTTACTGGAATAACTCAAGGGATGCGATGGATGTATGTTAGAATCAAGATAGTTGGATAGATAGGCTAGGAGCTAGCTGGACAATTTGTAAAACGTTCTATAGAAGATTCTAGTGAAAAAGGCTAAGATCAGGTTGATCTTGGGACTGGATGTAGGTTGTCTTACAGACGACCGAACCATGATAAATATCTGAGTATCACTCTTCTATCCCTTATCTTTTACTTCATTGTTTGATTGATTAATGTTGATACATGTTCCGTTTGTTATTGCTTGAAAGATTGAATATACATGCTTGTATCTAGATTGATTTGTTGAACAATTACTGTGTATGTTGCATTGTTAATTTGACATTACATGTAATTGTGAACCTTCTCCTATAATCAATTCTTTGGGACCTTGTTGAATAATTTGTTTAACAAAATTGTTATTTTGTTAAACTGTTTGGCATTCTAGTGTATTGTTCATTTGACTGTCATATACATAATTCTTGCATTAGAAGTCACACATTCCTTACAAGATTGTGAATGGTTGTTGCTACTCCTTATCCAAAATCCCTTTTCATCTTTGGAATCAAATCAAACAATATATAGTTGACTCATATCACAACCCATATATAAGAAATCATGTCTTCCTAAACATTTGATGTTCATTAATTCCTAAATATTGATGTTCATTCATTCATAAAAAAACACATAATACACTTAAATATAATTTTTTTCCATAAATCAATTAAATTTTGAAATTATTTCTTAGGAGAAATCCGATGTGAGAAAACAAAATCGAAAACATGCCCAATTAAAACAAAATAAAATAAACAAGATGTAGCCAAATTGTTTTGACTTGAAAGGAAAGAAAGAATAAATATTTTATATCGATGAACTTCATATTTATGTGTTTCTGGGTCTATGTCCTTTGTTGTTAAAATGCTCTCCCCTAACAAGCTTATTATTTGGTTTCGATATCAAGAGTGCTACGCAAATAGGTGATTTACTTTACTTTGAAGTTAGGGATTTCAAAAACCTACTTATTTTATAGGAGTGATTCTGGTACATACTCGACGCAAAGGATTGGAAAGATTGAACTAGATTAGGAGTCAGCAAAACATGAAGCAAAGCGTGAAAGATGGATTTTGTGAGGGAAGCGAGAAACAATAATGCAAGAAGCGATTTGAAACAATGATGAAAAGGAGAAGTGATGATGAAACGGAGAAGTGGTGATGAAACAGAGACGCGATGATGAAAAAAAATTTGCTTGTTTCACATATTAGTGAGTTTAGGTTTGTGGTTGGTTGAGAAAAGAACAATGAGTTTATTTCTTGAGGAAAATAGAGAGGAACTTTTATTTTAGTGAAAACTTGAAGAGGGAAAATAGAGAGGGAATTCTATAGATGCCTGAAGCAAGCGGCTTAATTTGTCCTCGTTTACTTTTGTTAGGAAAGTAATAAGATTTTTTTTTTGTAAAAAAAAATGATAAACAAAACTTTACTTTCACCTTACCCACAAATAATTCGTAGACAACTTAACATTATTCTCTTCCTTTACCTATAGAGAATCAGTGGTTAAAAAAAAGGAAGAAATTTTAGCAACTTAAGTTGAGTTGCATTTTTTTAAACTTTATCCACGAATTTTTTTATTTCACCTATGGACTAACCGTAGACTCCGATTAAAAAAATTAATCTATTCAATAACAAATTAACTCACGGTTTTTCCATAGATATTAAATATTTTACCCACGAACTGAGATCCGTGGGTAATTTTCTATAGATATACGAATGTTTTCTTGTAGTGTTCCTAACCAACCAAAAGCATTTGTAGGGGTATGAAAAGTTATGTTTTGGAGATGTTAAATTCATTTTAAGGGTTGAGAGTTTATGTGTGCAATTTGTGTTGTGGAGTGAGAAGAAACAAGGGGGAAAATGGGGGAGAGTTTGATGTTTCTACGGTGAGAAAGAGAGAAACAGGAGGAAAAAGTGAAGTGAAAAATGAAGTGGAGTTGGTTTGGTATTATTTATTTATTATTAACAATAATAATAATTGAAACGATGTGTTCCAATCTCTCCCCCTTATGAAAATTAGTCCTCATATTTATTTGTTTTTTTTTTCTTCTTACTACAGACCTTCAGATTCCAATAAGTGTGGATACTTTACACTGATGATTTCTTCAAGTTCCAAAGTAGTTTCTTCACCGGATGGACGACGCCAAAGAGCTTTTATTGAAACAATATCTTTTGAGCATAAACTTCTTACTTGGCGATCTAATATAGATATTGAATGTTCAACGCATGATAGACTCTCATCTAACTACATATATTCATGATTAATCACATGAGAAGGGTCATGAAGATACTATTGAAGCATCGAAATATGAAAGACCAAATGAATTCTTGAGAGATCTAATGGAAGTGCCAAATGGTACGCTACCAAATGGACCATCTCTAAAACTTCAAATGGTCCAATGAACCTTGGACTTAGTTTTCCCTTTTTACCAAACCGCAAAACCCATTTCATTAGTGAAACATGTATGAATACATGTTTTCCCACTGGAAACTCCAAGGGACGACGCCTCCTATCATAATAAGATTTTTGTCTATTTTGAGTTGTCACTAAGCAATCTCTAATCAATTTAACAGTTTCAATGACATCTTGAATCAACTCTGGACCGACTAGTTTGGCTTCTCCAACTTCAAACCATCATATCGGAGACCTACACCGTCTTCTGACAAAGCCTCAAATAGAGCCATTTGAATACTTGATTGATAACTATTATTGTATGCAAATTCCATCTAGGGAAAATGTCAATCCCAACTACCTCTAAGATATCATCCATCTAGAACACATGCACGAAACATATCTTCTAATATTTGTATAGTCCTTTCAGACTCTCCATTTGTTTGAGGATGAAAAGTCGTGATAAGCTTCAAACAATTTCCTAATGAAGTTGCGAAGGACTTCCAAAGTTGAGTTGTAAATTGAGCCCCACTGTTAGAAATAATAGACACCAATACACCGTGCAAAGAGACAATTTCTTCTAAATAAAGTTTAGCATATTGAGATGCATTATAAGTAGTCTTCATAGGCAAGAAATGTGCATATTTGGTCAATTGATCTATAATCACCCACACTGAGTCACACCCTTTTTGGGTTCATGACAATCTTGTGACAAAATCCATAACAATACCTTCCCACTTCCATTCAGGTATTTCAACAGGTTGAAGTAACCCCACAGGCTTTTGGTGCTCAATCTTTACTTGTTGACACATTAAGAACTTAGAGACAAAAAAATTTACGTCTATCTTTATCCATTCCCACCAATACAATTATATCAAATCTTGATACAAATCACCGATATCACTCAAACTAAGTTTGCCAATGGTCAGCTAACTGAACCAGCAAGTCTAAATGTTCAAGGACAGACACCTTAACATAAGAATGGTCAAAATTCTGACCCTTATCAATCTCAAATTCAAAATCATGATTTTGTCACTACTGAAATTCCAAATATTCCATTTGATCATCAGAAGAAATATATTGATGCTGAAACATTTGATTCTAATATGTGCTATTGAGTAGCACTTTGAAGACAAGAAATAATATAAGAATCAAAGTATAAATCAATGATTCACGAGGAAAAACTAACTTTCTAAAAGACTTTAAAAAGTTGTATGTTGTAAGACCCCTAATTTTAAATCCTAAATTATACAATTTTAGGGTATTTTGTGTTGAATTTCTTAGGCTTTTAGCCCAATTTTTGGTATTTAGTGAGTTAAACGTCAAAAATATATTTTTTGGAAATTGGATTAAAATTATTTGTCAGAAAATAATTTATTTACGTTGCGAATAATTTAATACCAGACAGTTTTGTTACAAATACCACTCGTTGATGAAAATTTATCTGTCAATTGAGTTACGACAAGAGTAGATATTTTTTTAAAAAAAAATAATTGAAGAGATGTGTATAAGAGTTGTTAGATATTTGTTGTTTTAGTTTTAATTATAATATATAGTATTAGTAAGTAACATGTGTCTTGAATTTATATATATTTATATATATATTATTTAGTAAGTTAGTATATTATATATATATATATATATATATATATATACATACATGAGAGGAAGGCAAGGCAAGAAGGAGAGAGAAAGCAAAATCCATTTTCCCAGGCCTCGCTAGTTTCTTCTCCATCTTTCTTCTGTTTCCATAAACAAAACCAAAACCATAAAACATAAATCCTCATTTATCTACTAGATCTAAGCTTCCATTCGAGAAGTGACATAAGAGAAAGTTGCTCATTGTCACGCTGCGGTGCTAGTGAGCTAGTTTTCGAAGCGACATTACGAACTTAAATTTTACCGGAATTAATCATGGTGCCGTAATCGCTTGTTAAAGCTACAACAGAGGTAATGGCTCCTTCCAAACTTTTAGTTTTCATTTAGGACATTATTTGTGATTTTGTGGAAAAGAAATTTGATGTATTTGAGGTGTAATTTTGTAAAAAATTAATTAAATATGATTATATGTAATTTAGTGGAATTTAAATTTGAGGTGTGGTTTGTGGTGATTCAAGTTTGGTGTGATTTATATGTTCATAATTATTATTATGAATTTTTGAGATGTGATTTATTTGTGGATTTTGTAGAAAATGAATTGATGAAATTTGGTAGTTTAAGTGTAAAAATGTGGAATTTTGAAATTGGGTGAGTTATGTTTGAAATGTTGAAATTTAATTGAGGTGCTATACGTGTGTTGTGGAATTGAATTGATTGAATTTAGTGTGAATTGGAGGTAATTAAATTTGATATGTTTGAGTTACGTAATGAGTTATTTTCAAATAAATGAGTTTCAACTGAAGTTGAAATTTTACGAAAAATTTAGAGTTGTTAAAGTTGTGAAAAAGTTCAAATTTTAACTAAGTTAAAGAGTTTGAGCAAAAAGACATATTGAAATTAAAAATGGTTATAGTTTAAAATGTTACTCTTTTAATTACTCTTTGATTGAGTTTAAAAAGAAAAAAGTTTATAGTACTTTATTAACTCAATATGTTTCGGTGTTTTAATAGTCGAGTATGTGAATGTGGAATTTGGAAGATATTTGTTTTAAGTAAATAATATAGATTATTTGATTTTAAAAGTTTGGTGTGTGAGAAAGATTTAATTTTAGGAATTTTTTGGTGTGTGGATTAGTTTTATTGTGAACAAATTGTTATAAATATTCATGTTTATGTAGTTAGCTCCTTGAGTCTCGAAAAGGAATCGAGACCGTTGGCACCGAGTTAGCGGAGGGGAGAACTCTGATATATTAATATTGTTGTGGTGATTTATGGTTGAAAATTTTGGAGATTGAATATGGGGGATTAATGTTTGAAAATTATAGTGACTCGTGTTTGGTGAAATTGGTGTTTATAATTAATATTATGAATTTTTGAGAAAAAATTTATGTGTGGATTGGTGGAAAGAGAATTTAATTTATGTGTGGATTGGTGGAAAATGAATTTAATTCAATTTGTGTGGATTGAATTTGGAAATGTGGTTTATGTGTGTTGGTGGAAATTTAAATTGGTGTGAATAAATATGTTTGTGTATGCTCTCTGTTTTATCTGAAAAATCATTAGTGTTAAATGAGTATTAAAAATGGGGAATCTTTTAATAGTTGCATTTACTTAATGATTGTGGTGAAAAGAGTCAGAGTATGCTTATGCATTTCATAGTACACGGTGACCGCGATGGGGCCACGGTGATAGTGGTGATCGTGATGGACCACAGGATGATGTCATGTGAATTGTTGGTTCATCTTATCCTTGTGGGGATTGTCGCGTCGTGCTGATCTGTGAGAGATTGCACTCTAGAAAATCATGATGATCTGTGAGCGACTGCACCATAATATGTTGTGCTGATCTGTGAGAGATTGCACTCTAGAATGTGCTGATCTGTGAGCGATTGCACTCTAGAAAATCGTGCTGGTCTGTGAGCGACTACACCATTGTATGTTGTGCTGATCTGTGAGAGATTGCACTCTAGAATATGATGATCTGTGAGCGATTGCACTCTAGAAAATCGTGTTGGTCTATCAGCGACTGCACCCTTGTATGTTGTGTTGATATGTGAGAGATTGCACTCTAGAATGTGCTGATCTGTGAGCGATTGCACTCTAGAAAATCGTGCTGGTCTGTGAGCGACTGCACCATTGTATGTTGTGCTAATCTGTGAGAGATTGCACTCTAGAATGTGTTGATCTATGAGCGATTGCACTCTAGAAAATCGTGTTGGTCTGTGAGCAACTGCACCCTTGTATGTTGTGCTGATCTGTGAGAGATTGCACTCTAGAATGTGCTGATTTGTGAGCGATTGCACTCTAGAAAACCGTGCTGGTCTGTGAGCGACTGCACTCTTGTATGTTGTGCTGATATGTGAGAGATTGCACTCTAGGATGTGCTAATCTGTGAGCGATTTCACTCTAGAAAATTGTGGTGGTCTGTGAGCGACTGCACTCTTGTATGTTGTGCTAGTCTGTTAGCGACTGCACGCTAGTAAATCGTGTTGATCCGTGAGAGATTGCACCTTGGTAATTAGTACTAGTCTGTGAGAGGCTGTACAATTATGATTTACTCCATTCGAGGAGGGTTTTGGTTTGGAATTCAGGAATCATGCATTTGGGCATATACGCATTGCGTTAGAGTGTTTGGCATGCGAGTTATGTTTGTTATACTATGATGATTGTATATACATATTCGGTTGTTGTTGTTGTGATTTTTCGTAATTTCTTTGAGGTATGAAGTTGGGTTGATTAAGTTTCAATGTAATTATGTGTTCATAATGGATAATATTAATGTTTGAAGTGTTGATTGATTCATAGCTATTTTGGAATTGAAAATCTGCATTTTCTCAGTTGTAATCGGCTACGACGCTGCAGTTTGTTAAAACTTCATTTTTCAACATTATTTATGCAGTTTTGGACATATGAAAACCCTTTCGAGGAGTATGCTAAGACGAAAGGTTCTTTTGAGCATTTGAAAATATAAGAATTTTGATATGTGATATTTTTTAATTTCGGTTGGTGACCTTTATAATTATTGTGGAAATCTGGGTTTTGCCCTTAGATGAGAACTAGGATCTTCCTACTGGTCAGTACTTTGGAGACGAGCATGTAGTTAGACATACCTGACCGAAGTTGTGTTAGGAGGATCTTGCGGGGCGCATGGAGATCATCCGAGTTTTATAGTTTTGTAGCATGATCAGATTAGGTAGTTGTATAAGGATTATATGTCTTTCTTTTGTGATTGTATTTATTCCATTTTGGAAGATTATATCTATGTTTAAATTGTTTGATGTCTTTCCTTTTGATGGGTCCATGTTCCACTTTTTGATGTGACGTGAGGAAAGTTAAAAATCTTGGGGCATTGCTTTTGTACAGATCTGCCGAGAATACCCTAGGGGTGTGAGCTATGTCTGATAGGCTTCATAGCCCCGGTGTATTTTGATGTTTGAATACCTTTGCATTTTTATTTCAAAAACTATTTCATTGCTTGTAAATATTTGTTGACTTTGTTGTTATGTTATGACTTAAATATTTATCCAAAAGTATTTCTTTTTTTATGAATTTGTTTAAAAAAAAAACACTCTCGCTGTTAAAAATCGGGGTGTTACATATGCTAAAAGATCATAATTGTCATACATTTGTGATAGGAATCAAGAAGATAATCGATTCACGTTTTTGTCAAGAAATAGGAAACGATGCAACTTAGAAATACACAAGCAATAAATGATAAATTAAATCTCTCGTATATCATTTAAGACAAAAGAAATATCCATCATGATAAGTTATAAACACTTCTGGATATCATGAATAAGCTATCAGGAAAAAAAATGAACTGAAACCTATAAGATTTAAACAACTCAACACGAATCTATTCTGTAAATATTATATTTTGTAAATTTTCCAAAGTCATCTTTTGGTGGGTAAAAGAGACTCAGATTCAGTTGTTATTGTTGCTAAGTCTAGTATGACTAAGAAGAAATTTTGTATGCCCACTAAGACTAAGACAATATAGGAAAGAAAGGTCAAGTTGATCGACTTGTGTAATTGCAGAATTTGAGAAGCTATCTCAAGTATTTTACTGGAAAATTACACCAAGGATAAGGATTAGACGTAGCCCAAAATCTTCGTGAACTAGTATAAATTTATGTATGTGATTCCATAAGTCTTAAGTGTCTACTTTAATGCTTAAAGTTTACTCATATCACACATATTCAAACATTTAATATTTTGCTACTAACTAACACTTCAAAACATTTTGAAGCTCTTTATTTCTTTTATTTTCAAGGTAAAGACTTGAGAACGAACTTTCTTAAGTATAGGTTAAAAAATATAAAAAGAGTCACATTCCAAACA
This sequence comes from Cicer judaicum, assembly GCA_037974835.1. NCBI lineage: Eukaryota > Viridiplantae > Streptophyta > Magnoliopsida > Fabales > Fabaceae > Cicer > Cicer judaicum. Next base: position 3,807,969 of record JBBPBS010000235.1, on the reverse strand, counting down.
CCTCTTCCTCGTGACATTAAATTCCACTTCACATGGAACATTGTTGCATGACAAGTATCATAGGGCCTTACTAATGGAAATCACACAAAATGGTAGTAACCATACCATTCTTATAGCATATGCCCTTGTGGAGGGTGAATCATCAAATGCATGATTTTTCATCCTTAGTCATTTGTGAACACGTGTCACACTCAACCCAACCTCTACTTGATTTTTGATAGACATAAGTCAATTAAAAGTGTTCCAAGGCGTCTAAACAACAATCGACATAATGTCTTCTGCATTTGACATATATGAGAAAACTTCATGAGGACTTTCAAGAATGCAGAGAAGAAAAAAATTGTAATTGAAAACATTGACAACAAAGAAACAATATCAAACTCCCATGAAGTTCACATTCACAACCAAACACATAGTATCTTTATAGCTAAGGAGTCGATCCACCCACCAAGCTATAGCCCTTTAGGGACATTCAAAGTCGATCTCAAAAAATCAAGGTGTGATTGTGGTAAATTTTAAGCATTACACTATCCCTATTCACATGTCATCGTTACTTGTTCGTTTAACATAAAATATTAAATAATTAAGTAAAGAAAATAAGCATTTTTTCGTATTTAAAAAGAAAAAAAAACTGATAGGGAGAAATCGGTTCTCAACATACCAATTTCTTAGCCCTTTATTTGAAAATAAAGAAAATATGTTAAGAAGTTGGTCTCTCAATATGTGATTTCTCTCATACTTTTAAACCTCACATGAAATGACCGGTACATTGGTATGTAACTAAAAAAATGGTAGTTTGATAATTTTTTTTTTTTTTTTGTGGTACACCAAAACAAACCTTATTTTTATGGTCTTGGTTTAGAGAAGATGGATCGATCCATGAATAATTCGACTTCTTAAGCCATTATCAAATTAGGTTAAATATTTGGCCTCCTCTCTAGGGCTGGCTAAAAAATCCATATCCACATATATTTGGTGATAGAATTTGTGACACTCACGAGGTAGATAGTTTTTAATGGGAGTATCTACAGATAAAATAAATGGATATTTTTTTACTATCCGTTAGCTAATGAATATGGAGATAGAAGCAATAATATCCTTATCCACATATATTTGTATTCGTTATAAATTAATAAAATTGACATGTTGTGATATTTTTTGTTTATGTGTTAATGTATTAATACTTTTTATAATGTAATTTTGTGATATATTTTATTTGTGTGTTAATGTATTAAGGCTTTTATGTGTTAATGATAAAATAAATAAAACCGATTGATAATAAACACAATCAATTCATAAACGATTCTTTTTCAAGAATTACATATATTTTTACTTTTCTATTGAACAGAGTAATACGTATTAGCAAGATCTTTTCATTTCTTTTAAGGCAATTTTTTTTTTATTATTAAATGAATTAATAAAAAAATATTTTTGTCCTTTTTTTATTTAGAGTTAAATATGTTTTTACATCCTATAAAATTTAACCTTTTAATTTAGTCTATGTAAAATAAAAATACAATTTTTAATCTTTACAAAATTATTAACTAACAAATTTAGTCCCTCTTCTTTATTTTTATTTTTATCTTACTGTATATATTTGAAGCATTTTTTTTCATCATTATTACATAAAAACAATAATAAAATAAATAAAACCAATTTAA
>JBBPBS010000235.1:3773947-3805980 GCA_037974835.1 Cicer judaicum | reverse complement strand
TATATTAAATTTTTATGTATTTTTGTTTATTACCTTTTTAGTTTAATAATAACATGGTAATAAAAAAATAATTCAATTTTTTTATTTAATAGAAAATAAAACAAAATTAAATAAAAGTAATAAATATGAGATTTTTTGGAGTAGAGTAAATATGAGTGATTTTGATTTGATTATTTTATATTTAATATAATTTTTTGGAATTTGAGAAAATTTTTTAAAAGAAAATAAAATTCGATGATTTAACTTAATTAATTATAATAATAAACATTTATTTTTAAAAATTATTTAACTCTAATTTCTTTCAGAGAAGGAAAGAAAAATTAAAAAATACCAAACTCTTGTGTTGTTGAACTCATCCACTAAAAAACCATGATTAATTCTCTATTTAAAACAACCTTCTTTATCACCGTTTGTAAAACAAAACAAAATAGGAGCAAAGAGAAGAAAAAGAAATAGCATATGGAAACTTTTAGTGCCGTAAAAATAGGCAAAGATGAAAAAAGAATGTTTATCTATTAAAAAAATCATACCCCTTACAACATTTTAAATCGTAATCCAATTCAATTTTTTATTACTATACTAGTTTCTATTATATTTTGTTAAACTTAAAAATAAAAAAATAAAAGCTAAAAACAACCGTGTTGTTTGAGGACAACGATAGGAAATGGATTTAAAAATATGCAGGGGATTTTTATTTTTTTTACTTATTAACGAAGTCAAAATATGTTAGTTAAGTCCTCGAGAATTTTGAGGAACTCGGGGATTGATACAACTTAACAAATTAGGTATTTACTCAATTTTAAAATAAAAAAATAAACAAAAATCCGAATCTTATAGAAGTAGGAGCAGATGACTGAAAGGAGTGTGACAAAGAGAGAGATTGTTCGTTAGCTTTCTTTCTTGCGATGACGACGTCAGTTTCAGAGCTCGACGATGACATTGTCCGCAGCATGTCCATAGGAGCTGTTTTCTCCGACTTCGTAACTCTTCTCTTCCCACTATTTAATTCTACACTATAATTCCCTCACGCTTTGAATTTCATTATTCAACGATTTTAGGGTCCTTGCTTCTAGTTCCGCTGGTGTTGATTATTGATTGTTCTCTTGTGGAGCAAATTAATTAGATTAAGCTTTTAAATATGCAATTATTCAAAGTTTAAGCCATTTGTGAATGTCTAAAAGTTGAAATGTTTTTTAGTCACAATCACTTCAGCCTTTTTAATACTGAATTGCTTATTGCTTCTATTTGTTTTGTTAATTGTGTAGAAATCGTGACTTTATTGCAAATGGTTATTCTTCAATTCCTTAGGTTTTTTTAATTATGTATGTTGGTTTGTATTTGTAGGTTGGGAAGATATATTCTATTGATTTCCATCGTAAGGATGATTTACTTGTCACAGCTAGTGAGGATGACTCAGTGCGACTCTATGACATTGCTAATGCTAAGTTAGTTCGCTAATATACAATAGAACAAATAACTTACTATATCATATACATATGTCTTGTGATAATTGCATTGTTTTTTGATGAGGAAATTGCTTGTTTTTTATGCTTGTTTGTTTACAGAAACTATGTAATCTGTATTTATCTGATATTGACTTATTAATTTTTTGTTCTCGATGAACATCTACTGTAAACTTCAGCCAATGGCTATGCTGGTTGCTGATGTAATGCACTGGAATGGAGCCAATAGATTGTTATTAACAATTTGATATTCACAATTGCTTTTGCATTTAGCTGCTGTTTGATAAGTGATGCATCCATTTCCTTTTTATGATGGTTAAATGCGTTTTTGGTCCTATAAAATCTGAAATACATTAATTTAACTCCCTATACAAAATTTATAGGTTTAGTCCCAAATATATGAAAACATTGAGTTGGGTGTTTATAGTACCTGATGAGAGATATGGGAGGGACTAAAGATATACAGCTTTTGTATTTAGGGACTACAAATCCATTCATTAACAACATAAAAGAGAATGATTGAGTCTTGTTTTCAACTTTTGGTTGTTTTATCAATGTGTTATGGAGCTATCCATTATGATTTTATACATTAAAAACTCTTCCAAAACATTTCTTTCAATAATGTCTGCTAAATTAAATTATGATCTCTGAATATTAAAATGTCATTTCAGTTCTTAAGTTTGTTTATTATACATAATTTTTTTTTTACTTTGTTGCAGAAGTTTAACTGATTAATTATTTGAATGTTTTGCCCATCTTTATTAAGGACATCATTGACGTACAGTTCTTTAGATACTGTTCGTAGTTTGTTTTGAATTTGCATTTGACTGTTATTAATAAATAGTACACCTTATTCTAATTGGAAAATAATAGGAACTGTTTTCAGAGAACTGCACCTATGTTTTGTCTCTTTATTAATGTGACTAAGCCTTTGTGGGGATCGTTTGTCTACTTAGTGCAAGTTTATATGATCTACAGTTTAAATGAATAATTTTGGGTGACTAAGCATTATGACATATCTAACAGTTTTTACATTTTTACCATGAATTCCAGGTTGTTGAAGACCACTTATCATAAGAAACACGGTACTGATCAAATATGCTTTACTCATCACCCGAGTTCTGTTATATGCTCTTCAAGGTACAATTTGGAGTCTACTGGAGGTGAGCTTTTGTAAATGACATTTTGATAGGATATAATTGAAGACGACTAATTATGTCTACAACTATTGACTTCTTTTTTTCTTATATGTGCCAGAATCCTTGCGGTATTTATCAATGTATGATAACCGCTGCCTACGATATTTCAAAGGACATAAACAAAGGTTTGAAAACAATCTTCTTATGAATTACTTTTTTTTTCATCGCAGAAGTGCTTTTTCTAAGTTTCTACTATTTTCTTTATTTGTTTTGGGGCTTTTTTAGTCTCTGACAGTAGGTATCATTCCTGTGTAATTTTACTTGTTTGGAAGTATATCTGCCTGCTAGGATTATGGTTTTTAATTTCCCTTAGATAAAAGAGAATTATTGAGTCTTATTTTCAACTTTGGTGAATTATTTTTATTTTGTCCTTCTCTTTTTCTCTGTCGTGTTTATATTCTTTATTTTAATTGATGAATGTAAAGTTAGACGTGAAAAGATGGAAAACTTGAACATTATTTCTCAATTGATCCAAAAGAGTATGCACAAAGTATACTTTATAGAGAAGTGTACATTATGTATATGATTTGAGTTAGTCGATAAAGGTATGGAGGACCCAGCTTCAGAAATAAATTCAGTAGACTTTGAAGACTTAAAAAATACTCTCCAAAGTTAGGAATAGGGGACAAGAGTCTCGTCTTCATTAAACATGACATCCATGTAGACAATTTGTAGACAAATAACAAATGATTCAGAAGGTGATAACTTTGACATCCGTTCTTGTTAGGAGTATATACCTCAAGAAAACACATTTGATCCCCTTGAGAATCAAGTTTGGAACAATGTTGGCTGTGGGCATGAACAAAAGCCACTCACCCAAAGCCACGAGACTGGAGGCATTGTATAATTGGGATAGAAGGAAAAATAGATATCATTAGTGTGAATCAAGAAATAATATTAATTTGTAATTATATTTATCAGCTTTCTTAACATAAGTTAGACAAATCAGGATTTGATTTGATCCTCTTAATTTGTAATTATTAGATATAAATGTTGTAATTATTATTTATAGTGAAAAATATCAAAGCAAAAGGCATCAAACTCTATTTTTTGACAATTAGATGATAAGATTTGCATTTCCAAGAAAAGAAAAAGGTAATTAAGTTATCAAATATGCTACAATCAGAACAGTCTCCCCCTCAAAAATATGTGCTAGGAATAGAGTTAGTAATGAATCAAGCAAATTCAAAACTTGTTGGAGACTCTATTTGATAATTAACTCATTCACTTGGTTCCTGAACCAAATGAACATAACATGAGCTGAAAATTGAGCTCGTTATGTAAACGAGTTAAACTTAAGTTGAAAATTGAACCTCTTAAATAAATGAGTTGAACTTGAGATATGTAGTGTTTGATTTGTTTTGTTCATGAACTAGTGTTGTCAATTGTGGATTGCGGAAAATAGTGGTTCAAATTCCGCTATGCTATAGTGCTATAGTGGCTATTTGACAGCACTTTGTACTAAATAGTGTATTGCACAACAATAGCGATTTGTTCAAATTTTGCTATACTATAATTCAATAGCGCCACTATAGCGATTGGTAGACCCTTACTTAGATATATCGTATGCAAAATTGAACAGAACACTATTTCGATCCTTCTAGATGCGATTAGCCAGCAAAATGCATTGAAGTGGATGGGGAGTCCACTTCGCAAACCGCAATCGCCCTGCCATTGACAAAATTGTTTGATACCGAGTCAAAAAGATGGAAAATTTGAATATTCTTCTTGAAATGATCCAATTGTTCAAGAAGCACAAATTACAATGTATAGACTACTATACATACAAACTACTAATTGGCAAAATTAATACTGTCCGGTAAAATCTATCACAATATCCATATATTTGGAATCGTGATTATCAAACCAAGTTTCAAATTGGTAATTGAAAAAAAGGTTTTCTAAATTGTGCGTCAAATCTTATTAGGAATGGTAAGATACATTATCAATAAAAATATGACATTTATATAATATAACAGATATGGACCTCAAAATAATTCAAGAAGTCATAAATCAACTTATAAAAGAAAAGTGGCCAACTATACAAAGTTGACTGATTATACTATGTTTAGATAGAGATTTATTAGAACGAATCAAAATTCATCTTCATTGATTGGGATTCATCATAATAAATCAGGATTCAAAATGAGATCCATATCCATAATAGATAACACTAGCGATTTATATTGATTGAGTTCAATTTTGTATCAAATTGAGATACGACTCACATGTATCGTAAGATATTGATAAGCATGTATAAAATACAAACTGTACAGATAAAAAGAAAATATTATGCAACTAGAAGGAAATATCAGGATTTAATCCCATATTACAATCGTTAGTTTTCCTTTACCCCATCCTTTCTCGAAACCAATTGAGAGACAAGGTAGATAGTTTTCATAAGCGACATTAGGACAATAATTTGCTTATGATTGACTTTGGAGCATGTCAATTCCTTGATATACATGGGTATATTGCTGATTTCTTTTTTATGACTTGTTTCACAGAGTAGTTTCTCTCTGCATGTCTCCTATCAATGATAGCTTCATGTCTGGTTCTCTAGACCATAATGTAAGGTTATGGGATCTACGAGTTAATGCCTGCCAGGTTGGTCTTTTTTTTTTTTTTTTCGTATTTTTATTTTAGGGGACTGTTTTAATGTAATTACTTAACTTTCTAGGGCCAGTTAAAAGACTAAAAAATAAGCTCCTATTTGTAGTATGCTTTTCGAACTCACTTGATATTATAGAATACAGTTTCAGTTGAGCTTCCAACGATATTATAGAATGCAGTTTCACTTGATATTATTGCTCACTGTTATAGTTTATAGGGAATCTTACATGTACGTGGTAGACCTACTGTTGCCTATGACCAACAAGGCTTGGTCTTTGCCGTAGCAATGGAAGGGGGAGCTATTAAGTTGTTCGATTCACGTTCGTATGACAAGGTTCTTATCTGTAATTTTTGTCTTTGCTTTTCATAATTTCACAACTTTAACATTACCCATGCTGGTATAGGGTCCCTTTGACACCTTTCTTGTTGGTGGTGATACTGCTGAGGTTTGTGATATCAAATTCAGCAATGATGGTAAATCAATGCTTCTGTCTACTACTAATAACCATATATATGTTCTTGATGCATATGGGGGAGACAAGGTTAATTTCTTTACTATTCAAAGCTTCTGTGTTACAATTTTTTTTATGTAATTTGTTCAAAATATGTTGAAGTTGAAGTAAAACTTCTTGTTCAGCGCTGTGGGTTTAGTTTGGAACCATCTCATGGCACGTCAATGGAGGCTACATTTACCCCAGATGGGAAGTATGTACTGGCAGGTATCAAATTTTTTAGCATTTTGAACTTCATTTCACGGCATCTAATTTCATAATTATATTACGTACTGATATGCAGAAAAATCTCCTGGAAATGTATTTAATTTCTACTATATTATTTTCTGTTTAAATATTAGTGCTATTAGTCTTGAGTTTTGTGGGCGTGGGCTTGTACTAATAGTATCTTGACCTAATTATAATAGCAATTGAGAGCATTCAGTCCGAGTATTGTTTAGCATCCTATCAATCATATACTTGGAAATACAATTGCTAATCATCTTTCTTTTCCTTCTAGTCGACCTAATCCTGCTTTTTCAACGTTATAATATGGGGATTACCAAAGGATTGAAAAATCGACTAGAATGGTCAAATTTTCTCACTTCATAATATGACTGTTAGAATATTAGAAAATATCTTATAATATTTTATGGTATCTTTTATATTATATTAGAGTATCTTGAGTTATTTTCTACGATCAATTTATAATCATAGAGAATCTTAGAATATCTCTCTTTATTATTATGATTTGTTCCTGATTTAGGATTGAATCTATGTTTCTCTATAAATAGAGATTAGTATTGAATCTTTTGTAATCAAGTTAGCATAATACTATTATCAATAATATTCAAACCCTTATTATTATTATTATTATTATTATTATTATTATTATTATTATTATTATTATTATTATCTCTCCTCCTTTTCTCTAAAATCCCACAACTTCAACATGGTATCTAGAGTCTATTTTGATCATCCATGAATGATCTCGCCTCTATTCCGCTGCTGAGTTCCCAACAGTTAGGGAATATAATCATAGTTTCTCTTTTCCAACATTTCGACACGTTACACTCGTTTTCCATTCAATTCGCTATTGTTGCCGCTGCCACTATTTCCGACAAATTTTCCTACGAACATCAGTCATATCCAAATCAAGTTATGCCCGAAAGCACGTCGCTAGAAGCCGTCACATGCGCTCTCACACGCAGTTAATCTCTCATGCGAGTAGATCTGCCGCCGTCTGCTGCTGCCTGTCGTCGGTGTTGCCCCGTTTGCTACTGCCGCCATCTGCTGCTGCTGCTGCCTGCCATCGCTGCTGGAAAAGTTTTCCAACACAACCAATTTGTCATCCTGATTTTCGGTCTTGCAAAGTAACATTGCAATTAGTAAATGTGACAACACAATCATGAGAACGAGTCAATCGACTGATAGAAATTAAATTAAATGGACATCCAGACACATAAAAGACATATGTAACTAATAGATTAGGGAGGATTTAAACAGTGCCAATCCCTTGAGACTATGTTTGAGAACCATTGGCCGAGACTATCTTAGGTAAATAACCAAATGTTGTGAGAGAGGAGAAAAGAGTCTTATTACCAGTAATGTGATCAGATGCACCATAATTGAGAATCCATGGGCTATGAGAAGGTCAAACGCAAACAGGTGAATTACCACTTTGTGCGGCCGAAATAGCGGAACTCGAGTTCTGATAATACTCTACCCACCGAAGAAAATCTTCATAAGTAGCCATAATCAATAAGCAATTACCTAAAACCAGCAGCGAAACAGTGGCGAAAAAGTTTTTTTTTTTTTTTTTGGCGATGAACAGTGGACTGATTTGCTGAAAAAAATGAACGTAAAGCGACAAAGAAAAGGTAAACCGGAATTGGGACACGGTTTATTGAAACAAATCTCACCGAAGGACAGTGGGTCTCGGGGTAATCACGGTATAGGGTTGTCTCTCTTAATAGACTCTAGATACCATGTTGAATAAGAGGATATGAGAGACATATAGGGAAATCGTGTGTCTGAACTATACTACAGAGTTTGTTTTATATAGGCTCAAGACAATAAATACAAAAATTAATAGGGAGATATTATCCTATTTACATGATATGTAATAAATATAAATATAAATATATTTTCAACAGCTAGAAATAGAAGTCATTCCCCCACATCATGCCTTTCATTTACTTGGATCATTTGGACATTCTTAAGTGCTTCTTCTTCCAAATTCAGTGTGAGTTCTTGATTTAAGAATTCCTTTACCTTAGCCTTTGGTCTTGTTATAGGTTCCACAAGCCCTTTTGTTGCTTATTCATGCTCTGTTTCACTTGGGCCTCCTTGGTCTCAGTAAATACCCACTATGTCCCCCGGGGAAGGTTAGTGATAGAACCACTGGTATCTATGACTAAGCTGAATTGAATCAATGAACAATACCTAACCAGAACCAATATGATTCTGTTAGGAATAGTCACTCTCACTTTATTGAATTGAATGAATATAGAAGATGATACAATAGATCCCTCGATCTTGTCCTAGTTCCTCAACCAGTGGTTACAACTAACTCCCAGCCACCTCTCTCATTCTCACTTACTTTCCTTTTATAGAACAAACTCCTAACTGCCTAAGCCAAGCTATTAGACACGTGTTACAATTAGGGCCTATTAGTCATGCCACTTAACTAACACTTCCAAGTGACCCTGTTTATCCTCTCTACTATTCAGAATATCTTCTGGTGATACTTCAAGTTCAAATTCTTCATTCAACATAGGTGGTAGTGATTGAGGTTTCTGGTTTGGTTTGATAGCTTTTTTCAACAATGAAACATGAAATACTGGGTAAATTTTAGCATAGTCAGGTAAAGCCAACTTATAAGCAACAGGTCCCACTTTACTCACCACCTGATAAGGCCTATAGTATCTTGGTGCTAGTTTAGCATAAGGCCTATTAGCTAATGTCTTAAGCTTGTAAGGCTGTAATTTAAGATATACCCAATGATCCACCTCAAATTGCACCATTCGTCTATGTTGATCAGGATATTGTTTCATCTTATTCTGAGCCTTGGACAAATTAGCTTTCAATTCGTCCAAAATAACATCTCTTTGTAACAACATTTGATTGATATCCTCAATTTTAGAAGGTATAGCCCCTGCCTTTAACAAAATAGGAGGGTCCCTACCATATAAAGCACGAAAAGGAGTCATACTAGCCGACATATTGTAGTTTGAATTAAACCAAAATTCTGCCTAGTGCAACCAATCCAACCATTTCTTAGGCTTAGGACCCACAAAACACCTGAGATACGTCTCTAAGCACTTGTTAGTAACTTCAGTCTGACCATCTGATTGTGGATGGTAAGAAGTACTCATTTTTAGTTGAGTGCCAGCCAATTTGAACAATTCTCTCCAAAATTGGCTCATGAATAAAGGATCTCTATCTGATACAATAGTAGTAGGAAACCCATGTAATTTCACTACTTCCTTCACAAAAACAGTAGCTACTTCCATGGCTGAGTAAGGATGGCCTAAAGCAAAGAAATGATCATACTTGGATAATCTATCTACTACTACCAATATTGTATCCTTTCCTCTTATCCTAGGTAAAGCACCAATGAAATCTAGAGAAATATCCATCCAAACTTGCTGCGGAATAGGCAATGGATGTAGCAATCCCGCAGGGGTAAGTGTCGAATATTTACTTCTTTGACATAGCATTGTTCAACAAACTTCTTAATATCTGACCTCATGCCTTCCCAAAACAGAAATGTAGCAATCTTCTTGTAAGTTCTAAAGTACCCTGAGTGGCCTCCCATAGGTGTTTCATGACATTCTGAAATAATGACAGGAATCCTACTAGATGATTCTGATGTGCAGTGGGTGAAATAATCAAATTCTGCATCAGTTTCACACATTTAGAGTCCTGCTGCAACTCCTGATTCCATGCTGCTACTTCCTCAACTGTTAAAACTGATATTGCTGCATATATTCCTTGAAAGAGCATCAGCCGCAGAGTTTTCAGTCCGAGGTTTATACTGTATTTCAAAATCCAGACCCACCAACTTAATAGCCCATTTGAATTGCTCATCTGAGAACAACCTCTGTTCCGTCAGGAATTTCAGGCTTTTCAGACTTTTCTGATCTGTTTTAACAATAAAGTGTCTTACCATCAAATAATGTCTCCATTTTTGAATTGCTTGAACCAAAACCATTAATTCTCTTTCATAGACTGACCTTTTGCAGATAACCCTTTACTCCAAAATGCTAAAGGTTTTCCTCCTTGCATTAATACAGCTCCTAGGCCTTTGCTAGATGCATTAGTCTCCACCACAAATTCTTTATTAAAATCAGGAATAGCTAACATAGGCAAATCCATCATAGCAGATTTTAATTCCTCAAAAGCAGCAGTAGCTTCTACTGTCCACACAAATGCATCTTTCTTGAGTAAATCTGTGAGTGGCTTAGCTTTCTTCCCTTAGTTCTGGACAAATCTTTTGTAATATCCCGTCAGCCCTAGAAATCCTCTTAGACTCTTGATATTAGTGGGTTGAGGCCAAGACTTCATATCTTCTATTTTAGAACAATCAGCAGTCACTCCCCCATCTGAAATGATGTGTCCTAAATATTCCAGGCTAGTTTGTCCAAATGTACACTTCTTGAAATTTGCCTTCAATCCATTCTGTTTTAGCACACTCAAAGCTGTATGCAGATACTGTACATGTGAACTCATGTCAGCACTGTACACTAATATGTCATCAAAGAAGACCAACATGAATTTCCTCAAGTAAGGCTTTAGAATTTCATTCATTAAGGCTTGGAAAGTAGAAGAGGCATTAGTTAACCCAAAAGGCATGACTAGAAACTCATAATGTCCTTCATGAGTTCTAAAAGCAGTTTTCTCCACATCTTCTGTTCTCATTCTAATTTGATGGTACCCCGATTTGAGGTCCAACTTAGAAAATATCATAGCTCCTCCCAATTCATCCAACAATTCCTCAATGATTGGAATTGGGAATTTATTAGGAATGGTGATTTTATTCAGAGCTCTGTAATCTACATAGAACCTCCATCCACCATCCTTCTTTTTCACCAGCAATATAGGACTAGAATAGGGACTTATACTCGGTCCAATCACCCCAGCCTCTAACATCTCAGTTACCAATTTCTCTACCTCATTCTTTTGGTAATAAGGACATCTATAAGGCCTCACATTGGGTATCTCTGCTCCTTCCATCAAGTGGATGGCATGGTCATGCCTTCTAGAGGGTGGTAGCCCTTGAGGATTTTGAAATACCTCCTGAAATTGCTGCAATAACTCCTCTAACTCCCCTGAGACCTGCTATTTCTCCTGCTGAAGTTTTGTTGCTGTCTCACCTTGCATCAGCAACCCTTCACCTTCTTTCAACAATACTTGCATGAATGCCCCATAGGATAACTCAGTTTTAGTTAGAGCAGGGTCCCCTGTTATAGTAATTAATGAATTTCCTTTTTTCACTGTTAGTTCCATATTACCAAAATCTGCTTTCACCCTTCCTAAACTTGCAAGCCATTCCAGCCCCAACACTAGATCAACTCCCTTCAAATTAAACAAGTAGAAGTCTTGAATCACTTCTAACCCTTGCATCCAGATTTTCAATTCCTTACACTTGCCTTGACATCTAATTTGATGTCCATCACCTACCTCTACTGTATAAGTTTGAGTAGCTGCCATCATAAGTTGTAACCTTTCAACCATTTCTCTTGCAATAAAGTTGTGAGAGGCCCCACAATCTATAAGAATCACTACTGGAGTCTCCTTGATTGTTCCTCCTACTTTCTATGACTTAGTAGAAGTGAGGCCCGTCATAGAATACATGGATAATTGCAAAGAATTTAGAGCTTCCCACACTTCTGATTCCTCATTCTCCTTATCTACTTCTTCCTCCTTAGCCAATATGAGCATTCTCAATTGTTTATTCTTACATACATGATCTCTATTAAAGGGTTCATCACAACGAAAACATGACCCTCTTTCCCTTTTTTCTTTCATCTCAGCACTAGTCAATTTTCTGTAATCTCCTCTCACTCTAGAACTTTCACTACTTTGATTCTGTCTCATAGTATTATTTACACTCCCGATTGATGATGCTTCTCTGTTGTTACTCATTGGTGGTTGGGGTTCCAATGTCACCACCTTACTGTAAGAATTTGGCTTATAGGAATTGTAAGATCTAGTGTAAGTCCCACTGTTTTTCTTTGTTAATATCAAATTTTTCTGTTCAACAAGTATAGCTTTTTGAATCAATTCTGATAGATTAGTCAACTCATACAACTTAACTTCTGCCTTAATTTCTTCTTTCAATCCATTAAGAAATAATCCCCTAAGAAAATCTTGGTTAACTTCCCTTAAAGCCCCAGCATATTTCTCAAACAATTCAACATACTCTTCAACACTATTGTTTTGTTTCAAGGAAAGTAATAATTCGAACGGATTTTGAATCATAGAAGGTTGGAAGCGTCTTACCACCGCAATCTTGAAGTTTTCCCACGTTGGATTAGGGGAGTAACCTTCCCACCATTGATACCAACTAAGAGCTTTGCCTTCTAACGAAATCATCGTAGCTTGCATCTTCTCTTATGGCGTCACTCCTCTGAGTGCAAAATATCTCCCTAATTTCTGAACCCACCCATAAGCATCATCTCCAGCAAAAATAGGGATTTCTAACTTTCTCCATCGACATGGATTCACGTTCTGCCTATGACTTTCATCTTCGTTCTCGTTCTCACTCCCCTCATCAAACGAGTTTCCTTCTTGATTCACCCCTAATTTGCTCGCTATCGCAGCTAACAGATCTTCCGATTTTTTCATTCGAGCTTCATGGAGCTCCATTCGCATCTTCAATATTTCACGATCTTTCCTCAATTCCTCGAACTCATTGTTCCCGTTGTCTTCGTTTCTGGTTGCCATGCTTCTGGTAAAAACCATAGACGATTGTAGCAGCGCTCGTATGGTGGTTCCACTCCCTCAGGGCACCTAGATCGGTGCTCTGATACCAGTGATAGAACCACTGGTATCTATGACTAAGCTAAATTGAATCAATGAACAATACCTAACCAGAACCAATATGATTCTGTTAGGAATAGTCACTCTCACTTTATTGAATTGAATGAATATAGAAGATGATACAATAGATCCCTCGATCTTGTCCTGGTTCCTCAACCAGTGGTTACAACTAACTCCCAACCACCTCTCTCATTCTCACTTACTTTTCTTTTATAGAACAAACTCCTAACTGCCTAAGCCAAGCTATTAGACACGTGTTACAATTAAGGCCTATTAGTCAAGTGTTACAATTAGGAAGGCTTCATCCAAACCTTCCTATTTCCCCTCTTATATACATTTCTGATAATAGGCTTTGGTCTATTCCTATCAGTTAGTAAAGCATCCAGCTAATTATCTTCCCCTTGGATCCCACTGTTTGAAACCTAAGGATCAGCATGTGCATGAAGCATGACATGGTCCACTAAGATCCCATCCATTGCTTTGGGTGTTCTAGAGGTGGCATTGAATCCATTCTCAACCAGTCCCTTCCAACTAGAGTAGCCTTGTCTGCAAGGTGAAGGAAAGGACACTAAGTGGTGAATAACATTAATCTTTACAAAAGTTACAGTGTTCTGGAAAATTGTCCCCTAAATTAACAACTCTGTGGCCCCATATTCCAAAGCTTCCTATGTGCCAACACCTTAGAGACAACACATGAAATCTGCCTGACAAGTTCATATATCTTCTTGTCTAATGTGAATATTATACACGTTTGAGTTCCAAATATAACTTGATAATCATTCTTAAATTTTCTATTATCAGAAGAATCATCCAGTAATTGCGAAGTACAGTCATGACACTGGCACTACTATATATCTAATGTCTTGTTGAGTCTGTTAAAAAAAAATGTTAAGTTGAGCAATCATCATTCTTGGCATTAAAATTTTAGGAATTCCAAAAAGTTGTTGTAGGCGTTGTAACCCTAGAGTAATAAATATCTTGCTTCAGACACACAATAGTGATTTATATTTGTGATGGTGTTTTTATCCCTTTTTGATCGTCAAATGCTATCCCCTTTTTGTTGAATCTGTTAAAAAAAACTGTTTAGTTGAGCAATCATCATTCTTGGCATTAAAACTTTAGGAATTCCAAAAAGTTGTAGGCGTTGTAACCCTAAAGTAATAAATAATTTGCTTCAGACACACAATAGTGATTTAGATTTGTGATGGTGTTTTTATCCCTTTTAGATTGTCAAATGCTATCCCCTTTTTTTCTTTACTCCCCTCATCATTGTTTATTTATTCGGAGGATTGAAACTAAACTAAAGTTTCTAACGTTCAAGGCTCAGGAGGCGGGTCCATGCATGCTTGGAGTATTGACATGAAAAACGAGGTATTTAACTGTTTTCTACTGTAACATGATTATGCAATCCATAAAAATGTATTTAATTTAAAGAAGTTACTTTAAAATTACATTTTATTCTATTGAGAAGTATGTCCGAGCCATCATATTTAGTTAATAGAAGTAGAGTTTATAAATGTATTACTGGAATGATTTGGGTTGTGCAGCGTCTTCCTTGACTATTTTGTAATTGAATTTGTAAAGCCCCACTTTATTTCTGACGGCTTTGTGTCCAACCTGATGCATTGAAACCAATTATTTTCTTGTTTTATCTTGTTGCTAAACATATAGGATTTTATTCAAGTATTACTAATGACCGTTATATATATATATATATATATATATATATATAATCTATATGAATAGAAAATTAACCAGTTAAGAATTACTCGAAAGCAAAATTGAGATTGAGGAAGTTATACAAAAGAACCAAAATCAATGTTGAATACAATAGGATGATGATGCTGTTCACAGAGCTAAGCTTCTTTACAGAATCAAAGCTCTCTGCCTCAAACAAACTGTATGATTCTACTTGATACCTTTCTCTCTCCCCTCAGTATCCATATAAGAGTTTCCCTTGCACATTTCCTTTCCCACTTCTCTCCTCTCACTCAGTCACGTGGATATTCCCACTTTGTCGTCTATTTATCTTAACACAAACTCTTCACACTGGCCCGTGGGCCTTGGCAGAAAAGAATCGAACAAGGAGACAAATTTTGGATCATAACTAGATTGATACCATGTCAATGGAATTGCTTCGTTCCCAAAGCTACCACTATCATACCAAGCCAAAGTATTTATAGAATTTAATGTCATATCCGTAGACAACAACAGATGATTTGAAGTGTGTAAGAATGTTCCCACATATAGAATGAGAGCTTTGAAACTTCATCCATATGTGTTCAGCTGGTTTTGGCAAAACTCATACATCCCCCTTCATTAAGTTTCCAATGGGTTTGTCTTGCAGAGGACACAAAGAAACTATACTCTAAATAGACCACCTAAGACCCCTGTGTTCTCAACCCATATGTTAAAATCAAATTGGGCCAAGCCCATTAGGTTTACATTTGGACCAACTTACAGATGTCTGGTTTTGTCCCTCTTTCGTCCACCTTATTCAAAGCCAATTCTTAACGGTGGTTTCTTCAATAGCAACCAGAAGTAAATTGACATCCAACGTCTTAGGCTGTGGAGATACTACAACAATGGTTCTCAACACTTTTTGTTGTCTGAGGGACTGTCGCTGGTGGATCTGTGATGGACACATCTAGAAGCGTTGGTGGTGGAAGGGTTGCCGATAGTGAGTCTGGGTATGGCTGTTCTGTTAGTAGTGACCGCATGGTTGTCATGACCGATGTCACGCGGTTCCGGCCACGTGATAACATGTTTTCTATCTCCTTAAACAGAAATCTAAAAGTTGTCGCAACTGACCGTGAAGGATCCTCAAGTGAGTCGCTATCCAGCAGTTTCAACTCTGGACAGGTCGCTGCAAGTGGACTGGTGTCTGGTGGTATAAATCATTTATTTTTAAGCACAAAATATGATCTGCATCTGTTTTAATTTTTATATATATTAAGTTTAGATGAGTAGAGTCCGAATTCAAGGCTCATAGAGCGTATAGACTAACACATGGTTTTCTTCCCTTTCTTCTCTGCAGGTAGCATGTTGGAGCAGCCATATTGGTGTGCCTTGGTGCTTGAAATGGGCTCCTCGCCGAGCCATGTTTGCAGCAGCCTCAACTGTTCTCACGTTTTGGATACCCAATAACGAATCAAAGCTGAAAGCCGAGTATGCTGGGACAGACGCCGAAGCGGGACCACAGCCCCATCCACTGGTCCATTGAATCAACCAAATACTTCTGAAGCTGTGCTACGACGTTTAGATTAGCAGTGAGTTTTGCAAAATTATGGTGAGGAGATAACTTTTTGGTAATTTCACCATCATCCAATGATGCTCACCATCAATTATGCTCACACCATCAATCCAACTATTCGCCAAGGCCTGTGAATTATCAACAGCTTCCTAGTTAGTTTGCTTACATTTTATGAAAATTTTGAGATTGTAAATTCCATCGTTGAATATAGTTTAAAATTTTGACTGTTAAATATCAGACCTTACTTTTAAAACATCTTTAGTGATGCAACCAGCGAAACTGAGTGGATCCCATCGCACACCACGTGTTACACCAAATGTGCTACCATGCAACACAAATACTTCAAATGGACCCAATGTTTTATCACTTTTTAATACTTTGGTTATATTTATTTTCGTCTCAAATCAAAACTCATTTTTTTTTTTAATTACTTTTAAATTTAAATAAAGTTCTTACCTCCTATTTTTATTGGTATAACAAATTATTTATATATTATTAATTAAATTATAAAAAAATATTTATTCTTCAATGTAATGGGTATTATGTTTCACGTTTATAAAAAAAAATATTTATTATTCAATGTAATGGGTATTATATTACTCACGTTTATAAAACCAAAACCACGAGTGAAAATAAGTTAAAATAGTGAGTGAAAATAAAAGATCAAAAATCTTATGAAGCATTCTTAAAAGAAGCTAAAAGGTAAGCAATACGCTCATATCATGTTCCCTTGTGTCAGTGTTGCTATACTAATGAAACATAAATTCATTAACATAGTGGAAAGTATGTTTATCATCAAAAACATCATTTTAGAAACGCGATTTTTTCATCACTCAAGGATCCCTTATCCTGAATTTTTGTCTTCTGAAATAAATGACACATTATGATTGGTTGGTTTAGCAGCTATACGCACAATATTAATATTATTATTATTATTATTATTATTATATTTATTATATTTACATTTATCAATTTGACTTTGATCAAAAAAATTTCAACACGTTTAATGTCTTTATTTTTCATTTATATTTTCTGTTATTTGTTAACAAAAAGATAATTTATTTATTAAGAAAAAGAAGACTTTTTAAAGTGAAGAATTATATGCGATAAAAATCAAAACATTTTAAAATATAAAAACTATATTTTAACAAAGTAAAAAGCGTTAATAATAAATAATTATGACACCAACATAAAACATAGTTCACATAATGAATTCAACAATGCAAGGCAACAAAATGTGAAATACTTTCATGAGCCATCCTATCTAATATAAAGAGTGATAACAAAGCACCCATACTTAAAAAAAACAACCATACAAAAACTTAATTACCTACAAAACACAAAGGAAGTGCAAGTCCACATGAAATGACATATACATCATTCATATCCTACATAAACCCCCGAAAACACTAAACCAAACCCATTCATGCTGCCGCTGTTGTTGTAGTTGTTCCTGTTGTAGTTGTTGCAGCTGATGTTCTCTTTGCATCTTGAGCCTTTGACTGTATATCTTGTCCGACTTCCTTTGTCTTCTGTCCTGCCTCCTTTGTCTTCTGCCCCACGTAACCTGCCACATCCGCCATCCTCCGCTTCGCGTACTCCAGCTGCTCCGGCACAGTTCCTTGTGTCTGCCGGATGTAGTTCATAACCCATGAGAATGACGAAAGTGCTGTCAGCCCGAAAGCTCCCGACGTCAAAAATCCGGCAACAGCCAACCCGATGACAATGGTGGCCGGAACAAGAACAGGGCTGAAGAGGATGAAAAGTGGGGTTGTGACCGCCAGTCCGGTGAGCGTTCCGATAAGGGATAGTCCAGCAAGCGTGAGAAGTATGCCGCCTACTGGAAGGCCGGCAATCACGGCAACAACTTGAGAGGTTGATGGAGATTTGTCTGATGAGTAATGGGTAGCTCCAGTTACATAACGCTGTTGAGGGTTAACAGCGCTAGTGTCGTAACGCTGTTGAGGGTTAACAGCGGTATCGTAACGGTGTGTTGTGTGAACTTGAACTGTGTGTGGGGTTTGACGTTCCGTCATTGTTTTTATGGTTACCAAGTTTTTTTTTTTTTTTTAGAATGAAATGTTTAGAAGAGAATATGAGGATGGTGTGATTTTTGTGATAGTAGCTTATAAAAGAAGAGTTGTGAATTGAAAAAATTAATAGAGATGATGAGATGGTGGTTGGTGTTTTATTTTATAGAAAGAGGTGATGTTGTTGTGTGATGACACGTAGGTGTGACATGATGAGTAAGGAGGTTTGCATGAGGAACATGTATCATCAACTTGGCATCGATTGAATATATTTATTTATTTAAAGAAAACAAGAAGAACATATGATATGAATAAAAGAGGTTTTTTTGTTTGTATTGTGTGAATTTTTCTGGTCAGAGAAAAGAGAAAGTGATTGCCAAGTCACACTGGGGTACTCTGCGGAGTTGCTGTGTTGTGGGCATTGTATGAAAACAGCTGCATGCGTTTTTCGGCTTGGATGTGCATGTGTTTGTAGGCATCCAATGTAGTAAGACACGCAATGGTTCAATTGTTAGGCTTGTTTAAAATAGACCTATATAAAAAACGATTAATCACTTGACTTCATAACAAGTGCCACTAAGGATGTTCAAAAGATTCCGTTACGACGTCTAAATTTATAATTGAATATTTAAATTTATTTTAAATATTTAGATAAAATAGTATGATTATAATCTAATACGTTGATTAATCGGTTAGATATCCTCTCATGTGACGAGTAGCCCTAGCTACATTCACAACTGGTTCCACCTTTGGAGCCGTGCAATCCTTTGCCATGTGTCCTGGCTTCTGACAATTGTAGCAGGTGAGAGTACTAGGGGTACAAGCGTTAGCATAATGTTCCTCCTCCCCACATCGGAAGCATCGAACCACTCGTCCCAGTTGTCTCTCGAAATTCTGGTTCCCTGGGCGATTCTGCCCACCGTTGTTATTTTGTGGTCGGTTATAGGGTTTAGCAACTTGTTTCCCCTTGTTGTTCTGATAATTCACTCGACTGGGCCCTCCTGCACTAAAATTTCCTCCTCGGCTAGCCCTCTTATTCTTCATATCCTCAACTTCCCTACATTTTTCCACAAGAACTTGGAAACGTTGAATTCCCAACGGCAAGACAGAATCCTAGATCTCATATTTTAGTCCGTCTTGAAAACGATGACACATGAACGGTTCATCAAACTCTTCACAAAAAAACCTAAAGTGTCTTGATAGAGATTCAAACTTAGCGGCATATTCGCCCACGATCATGTTCCCTTGATGCAGTTTCAGGAAATCATCACCCAGTTTAGTCCTGGTGCTCATTGGGAAGTATTTGTCTAAAACCTTCCTTTTGAACGATTCCCAATTCACCTCCTCGTGGGCCGACCTCATCAACAATCTGGCACTCCTCCACCAATACTCCGCATCCCCTAATAGCATATACGTGGCAGAGTTGACCTTCACTACCGCCTGATAGTTAATCATTTCGAAGATCTTCTCTACTTCTTGGATCCACTGATCCACTTTCTCTGAATTCTCATCCCCCTTAAACTTGGGAGGATTGTAACGACGGAAATCTTCCAACCCTCTTGACTCTGCAACACGGATCTCTCTTTCCCTCTTTTCGAGATCACGTTGAGTCTTGGCGGCAGTCTGTGCAGCAACAGAAGCGGCCATGTTATTCATAGCCTCTGCCATTCGATCGTCCCTGTTAGCATTGGCTCTCGGAGCGTCATCCCTTCTTGGCGGCATGGTTTTCCTATAAAACCATCATCAAGTAAAGTCTTAACACTACTTCAAATAATTCTAAAGTTAGCTTCCGACCGCATCAACACATAATAATTATTTTGGACTTGACAACTCAAACCACCTAAACCGACGCATGATCATATGACAACTCCCACCCTACAGGTTGACCTACAATCTATAACCAAAGGCTCCACAGCTCCCAACGAAAACCAAACCAAAGCTCTGATACCACAAATGTAACACCCCGTTTTTCAAAAGGAATTAAAATAAAACAGAGAAATAAATAAGGAAATACCTTTGGATAAATATTTAAGTCATTTCAATTTATAAGCAGCGGAAAAGTTTTTCGAAATATGAATCCAAAGTATTTACACCTAAAAAAAAATGGTACAAGGAACCCATCGAAAATAAACTGTCATACTGACAATATTAGTAAAGATACAATCTTCCAATTTAAAATAAAATGCAATTCAAAATAAAGACATTTGTTCCCTCTATGTCAACCTAATATGATCATTCTACCAAAAAGCTATACACCCTGAGTAATCACCACGCGCCCCGTAGGATCCTCCTAACATAGCTCCAGTCAAGCATTCCCATCTACATTCCCATCAACAGGGTACGAACCGATAGGATTGTTCTGGCTCTCATCTGAGGGCAAAGTCTAGATTTCCACAATAGTTGTAAAGGGTCACCAACCGAAATTAACATTTAACACAACATTTAAGATTTTAAATGCATAAACAACCTTTCCACTAAGCATGCACCTTGAAAGGATTTTCCATATGCTAAAAGTTCATATAATGCGTGCCAAAGGTAAATGAAATCAAAATAAAGTTCTCAATCAATCAAGTAATACATAATTGACCAAAACATTGTTACATCAATTGAGCAATCGGTTATCTAACTCAAAATGAGGATTTACACTGAGCATATCGATTGGCCAAATCGATTTCCTAATGTTATTTTAGTGAAACTGAACCTTGAACTCGTATCAATCAATTGGGGAAATCGATTGACGAAGGTCTGAGCCCCTGTATTGCCAAATCGATTGGGCAAATCGATTTCGTGAAGGATTGAGCCCTTGTATTGAATCCAATCGATTGGGTCAATCGATTTCTTGAAAGACAGAGCCCCTGTGATGAATCTAATCGATTGGGTAAATCGATTTCCTAAAAGACAGAGCCCCTGTGATGAATCCAATCGATTGGATAAATCGATTTCTTGAACGACAGGGCCCCTGTAATGAGTCCAATCGATTTGCTAAATCGATTTCTTAAATATTTTTGAGAAAAACACATTACCAAATCGATTGGGTAAATCGATTCCCCTGTAAATTCTTCCAAAATTACCTAAACTAACTCAATCACATTCATACACAAATCCGAATCTTAACACTTAGCAATTTCAACATAATCACTACAACATCATGAACTTCGAAATAGTTTCGCAATCAATATGCTATCACACAATTCCAAAACATAACACTTAGCATTTATAACACAATCACTACAACATCATGAGTTTCGAAACAATTTTAAAATCAATTTCACTTACACACAATTTGTTCCAAAACACTCAAGTTCAAACACTCAATCATACACTTGAATCAAACACGACTCGTGTGCCAAGCACCCTAATGCAATGCGTATATGCCAAAATGCATGGACTTGGAATTCCAAATCAAAACCTTCCTCGAAGGGCCGTAAATCATAATTGTACCACCTATTGCAGACCAAAGTACGAATTACCGAGGTGCCACCTATCACGGGTCTGCACGATTTACTAAAAAGCATAAACCATAAACGTATTGCCTATCACGGGCCCGTACTGTTTACCAAGGTGCCACCTATCACGGGTCTGCACGGTTTACTAAAAAGAACGTAAATTGTAAATGTACCGCCTATCACAGGCCAAAGTACTCTTTACCAAGGTGCCACCTATTACAGGTCTGCACAATTTACAAAAAACCGTAAATCGTAAATGTACCGCCTATCACGGGCCAAAGTACTATTTACCAAGGTGCCACCTATCACGGGTCTGCACAATTTACAAAAACGTAAATCATAAATGTACCGCCTATCACATGCCAAAGTACTATTTATCAAGTTGCCACCTATCACGGGTCTTCACGATTTACAAAAAGCATGAAAATGCATGAGCATATACTGACTCCATCCACAACAATCGTTAAATAAATGCAGATATTAAAAGATTCCCCATTTTTAATACTCATTTAACTTAAATGATTTTCACGCCAAACATTAAGTAAACAGACATATTAAGAGATTCCCCATTCTTAATATTCTTTTAACTTAAATGGTTTTCAAGACAACATTAAGTAACCAAAACATTAAGAGATTCCCCATTCTTAACGCCCAGTTAACTTAAACGATTTTCAAAACAAACATTAAGTAACCAAGACATTAAGAGATTCCTCATTCTTAATGCCCAGTTAACTTAAACGATTTTCAACACAAACATTAAGTAACCAAGACATTAAGAGATTCCCCATTCTTAAGGCCTAGTTAACTTAAACGATTTTCAACACAAACATTAAGTAACCAAGACATTAAGAGATTCCCCATTCTTAACACCCAGTTAACTTAAACGATTTTCAAAACAAATATTAAGTAACCAAGACATTAAGAGATTCCCAAGTCTCAACGCCCAGTTAACTTAAACGATTTTCAAAACGAACATTAAGTAAACAAGAAATTAAGAGATTCCCCATTCTTAATTCTCATTTGACTTAAACGATTTTCCAAAACATTAGTAAACAGAGATATTAAGAGATTCTCCATTCTTAATACTCTTTTAACTCAAAATGATTTTCACAAACACACATTAAGTAAACGAGACATTAAGAGATTCCCCATTCTTAATACTCGTTTAACTCTAATGGTTTTCAAATTTCACACAAAACAAACTCACACATATCATCCAATTCAATCCAAAACACATCAATTCATTTCTCCCCAAAATCCAATCATAAACATATCAAGTTTCATTTACTCAAAACATACACAAATGAGTTAAATTCATTTTCCCCAAATCAATACTTTAACCCTAACAAAATTATTTTCCACACAACCACAGATAAGTCCCTAAATGCAAACTAGAAGTTTGGAAGGAGCCCTTACCTTCACGTTAGCTTTAACGTGCGATTACAGTACCGCGAGCAAATCCGGTGAAATCTCTGCTCGCAACGTCGCTTCCAAAGTTGGTCCCCTAGCACCGTAGCATGGTAGTGAGCAACTTTCCCTTCTATCTCTTCGCGAAATGAAGCTTAGATCTAGATGAAACGGGAAGGTTTGGGTTTGAATCCCTAATACCGTTTTTCTTTGTTTTCAAATCAAAGAGGAAGAGTGAAGTTGAGAAACTCTTGTCCTATCCCCCACCAAGCCTTGGGTCTCTATTTTTGAACAAAAGGAAGCTGCGAAAAACGAAAATGGAGGAAGGAGGGAGAATGGTTCGCGCACGACAGAGGAAGAAGAAGAAGTTTTTGGTTTTTCTTTCCTTTCTTTCTCTTTCCTTTTCTTTTTCTTCTCTTTCTCTTTCCTTTCCTTTTCCCTCCAAACAAATATCTATATAAATATATATATTTATATATATTTTAATCACTTTTAACAAATATCTCAAAATATCTAGATATTTGTTAAATTACCATTTCACTCATAACGCATTAAATTCTTCGTAAAAGAATCACCGCAGTTAATTTAATTTATTTATCGACGAGTAATTCTAATCGGGCATCCAAATATCTTTTTTGATCATATAAACTCCAAAATATTAATAACTTTGGCTAAAAAGCCTCCGAGTTCAATACCAAAAATACCCTAAAATACATAAAGTATACTTTTAACATTAGGGTCTTACAAGGTTTGTACTCAAATTCAACGTAGAAGTCACAACTTGTTTCACTCAGCCTACTCGATGAAAGTGTTGCCTACCCATTTTCATAGGGTTCTTGATAACTCTACACACTACCATAGCCGGTAAGACTCGTCCGTTCCATTCAACATGATTTTGTCTACTATCAACAAGAGATTAAGGATGATCAGTCCTTCAATTTGTCAATAAATAGCCAACAACCATGATGGTGGCTTAGACTATCTTAACCGAACTGTAATAGCGCTCATTTTGACTTGCACTTAAGGTTATTCTAATGCACAAGCGGTCCAACAATCTTCTCAACGTCCACTGAGTTTCCCTTATTTTCTATAACTTTGAAGTATAATCGCCCATAGCTATGTCACAACGTCCACTTGGTACGAAATATCCATTTGGTACCAAACCGAAACATTATGTATGACACCAACACACTGAACACAAAACAATCACTACCGCCGAGAACTCCCTAATTTCTCCATTGTCCACAAATCCTCGATTTCTTTAGTCGCACAAGTACATCAAACCACTGTGTCCTTATCAAAATATTGGTATAATTATAACTTTAATAATTCCATCCCCACATCTTCTTAGTGATCCAAGCTTCCTCAAATATTTTTGATAACATGCCAAAACTATACTACTTATGAGACACTAACTTCCTTCCAGATTAGTACTTCATCCCAAGAGTCACGTCCCCTACAAAATCCAACTTGAAATTCATTTACTGATTAAGACCTATATTGGTTTCATGTCTAACACCTCAAATTAACGCTTCACTAATCAATTTTCTACATACTTCGCATTTCTAGGACAACCCCGAAAATAATTCTCCTACATCTACTGCCAACATTCATTCTGATACTTCTCAATTTTGCTGCGTCCTTCATTTACAACTTAATGATTATCCTTTCATTATGACAGGTCAAACGCATTGTATTCACTCCATCACTTTTCCATTTATACAAACCTTAAATTTCTACCTCGAACCTTGATGCATCTTCATTATAGTGATTCCAATAAATCAAGGCTTACTAATTTCCACCAAACTTTTCCATTTCATGTTCAATTGTTTCCTATGAAACAAACATTTAACTCCTTTTATTGACGAACACAATAACAACCCCCATGACATGCACTCAAGTAGTGCCTTTGTATCATTGGCATGCCTTTATAATAATAATATCTGAATTATAGGCAGGATAATTCCTTTCATGAATCTTTAACTAACATAAGCTACATCTCTATGTGCTGTTCCGACAAGTTTTCTTGGCAGCTTTTCCAAAATTTGGTTCTCATGCAAGATTCTTATTCGTTCCCAATAAGCATCTCCTAAGGAATAATCATCTATAACTTCATCCTCATAAATTTGCAGTAAAATATCTCAAAGACCCACATGCCTTTGTATCATTGGCATGCCTTTATAATAATAATATCTGAATTATAGGCAGGATAATTCCTTTCATGAATCTTTAACTGACATAAGCTACATCTCTATGTGCTGTTCCGACAAGTTTTCTTGGCAGCTTTTCCAAAATTTGGTTCTCATGCAAGATTCTTATTCGTTCCCAATAAGCATCTCCTAAGGAATAATCATCTACAACTTCATCCTCATAAATTTGCAGTAAAATATCTCAAAGACCCACATACCTTTCATTGTTCATCTAGTCACTGAAACACTCGTTTTAAATCTCAACGCTTAACTTCCCAAGACCAACAACTAAACCATAAATCATTTGTTACATTTCTTCTTTTTCACTCTCGATCATTGGATAAAATTTTAAAAAAAATATGATCCTCAAAATCTCCAAATACTCATCACCTCGTCTAAATTCATCCATTTCATCTTAAGATACACTAGAAGGTCTTATTCATCATTGACCCTATCCGTCTTAGTAATAATGAAAACTATTCTAATCATAACACGATATTATTAGTAAATTTTCCAACACTTCAATCCATAACATGAATTATTTATCACTTGCGTGCCTCAACTACATCAATTATACAAGTTTGAGGCGTCACTTGGTCCTCCATCCAACCTTGTGGATTTTAAATCATCGACTTATAGATCAACCATCTTAGGGTCCCAAATCAAATCTCGAATAATCCCTCCGACCTATCAAAATATTAACATTCTCCTAGTAATTTCCATCATTTAATAGACTCTCAAAACTTACATCACTACAATCTCGAAGTATTCTCGTACTCGATACTTCAAATTCCACTTAATGGTAACATAGGGTTCAATACATCAAAGCTTAACTCCTTATGTTTTTCCGAACATCACTCAAAATTCGCACTTACACATCTATAGTTTCATCCCAACATCACTATCCATACTTACTATCTCCTAAACCACAAAGAGATTCGTCACTTATCAACAAAATATATAGTCTCACTTCTATACTCGTCATGAGATTCATACTTAATAATCCAAGTTGCGAATCTAGTCTAACTCGAATGCTCGACTTTATCCCTCAAGGTATCGACTATTCCTCACATCGTATTTTATCTAACCAAAGGAGTATTTACTCCTAATGTGCAGCGCCTCTTAACTTCAATTCAAGTCTCTTTCATTGACACCTAAGCACCAAATGCTATTCCAAATGGAATCCCTGTCTTCTCAATAATTCCTTGATGTTCACATGTCTTTGACAGTTATCAAACTTCATCCAGTCTCGTCCTAAAATCTACAAGGAAAACATCTAATACCTATTCTTAACAAAAATCATCCACTTAGATCTTTACTTGAAATCCCTTAATAGTCTAATGCTAATCCATCGATACTCATCATCTTAGAGTTAACACCAACACATAGCTTTTGTGTCCTTGGAACCATTTCATAAATTCCATGTCGTCATGATTCGCTTCAACTCTGCCTGACAATCCGTCATCTCGAAGATCTTTTCCACTTCTTGAATCCAATGATTAGCTTTTTTTGAGTTCTCATCACCCTTAAAGTTTGGAGGATGGTAACGAAAAAAATCTTTCAATCCTCTTGACTCAATAGCACAAATCTCTCTTTCCCCAAAACCAACATCAAGAAGAGTGTTATCACCACTTCAAATAATTCCAAAACTAACTTCTAACTATATCAACACATAATAACTACCCTTGATCTGATAACTCAGACCAATTACCCCGACGCATGATCAGATAACGACTCCCAACCAACATGTTGACCTACAACCTAAACCAAAAACTCCACAACCCCAAAGAAATCCAATCCAAAGCTCTGATACCACAATTGTAACACCTCGATTTTTAACAACGAGAGTGTATTTTTTTTTCAAAACAGATTCATAATAACAAAGAAATAAATAAGGAAATACTTTTGGATAAATATTTAAGTCATAACACAATGACAAATAAGTCAACATAATTTACAACAGCGGAACAATTTTTGAAATACGAATCCAAAGTATTTACACATCAAAAAGTGGTACATGGAACCCATTGAAAATAAAACGTCAAGCTGAAAATATTGGTATAGGTACAGTCTTCCAAATTAAAATAAACACATCCCAAAAGAAAGACATCTAGTCCCTATACATCAATCTAATCTAATCATTCTACAAAAACTGTACATCTCTAGTGATCTACACGCGCCCCGCAAGATCCTCCTAACACAGCTCCACTCAAGTGTGTCCAACTACATTCCCATCCATAGGGTACTAACCGGTAGGATGGTCCTGATTCTCATATGAGGGCAAAGCCCAGATTTCCACAATAGTTGTAAAGGCTCACCAACCAAAATTAACAATTAACACATAACATTTAAGTTTTTAAATGCACAAAATAACCTTTCAACTTAGCATACACCTTAAAAAAGTTTCCACGTGCCAAAAATTCATAAACAAGGTTGAAAAATGAAGTTTTTATCAAAACAACACTGTTGTATTCGAATACAACATCTCTGTATTCGAATACAAGGCTGTTTCAGCATTCAGCAGCAAAAAAAATATGTCTGTATTCAAATACAATCTTCTGTATTCGACTACACAACAAGTCAGTAGCAAAACAACATGTCTATATTCGAATACAGCCTTCTGTATTCGACTGCACAGTAAGTCAGTGGCAAAAACAACAAGTCTGTATTCGAATACAACCTTCTATAATCGAATACACATTAGACAACAACATAAAAACAACAAAATTCAACAAAATTCAGCTTTTTAAAGGGTTTCGAAATTAATCAACATTTACACGCAAATCCAAACAATCACACTTAGCAATTATAGCGCAATCACCAAAACAACTTGAGTTTCAAAATGGTTTTGCAATCAATTACACTTAAACACAATTCCAAAATATTAACACTTATTAATTATAGCACAATCACCACGACAACTTGAGTTCAAACACTCAATCGTAATCTTAAATCAAACACGACTCGCGTGCCAAGCACCCTAATGCAATGTGTATATGCCAAAATGCATGGACTCAGAATTCCAAACCAAAACCCTCCTCGAAGGACCGTAAATCATAATTGTACCGCCTATCACAGGCTGAAGTACTAAATTACCGAGGTGCTACCTATCACGGGTCAACACGATTTACTAAAAAGGTAAATCGTAAATGTACCGCCTATCACAGGCCGAAGTACTATTTACCGAGGTGGCACCTATCACGGGTTAGCACGATTTACCAAAAATGTGCAGCCTATCACATACCATACACGACGCGACAATCCCTGCAAGGATTAGATGAACCAACGAATCACATGGAATCATCTCGTGGCCCATCCGGTCACCACTATCACCATGGCCCATCTAGTCGCCATGTACTATGAAATGCGTGAGCATACTCTGACTCTATCCACGATAATCGTTAAGTAAATACATATATTAAAAGATTCCCCATTTTTAATACTCATTTAACTATAACAATTTTCACGACAATCATTAAGTAAACAGAGATATTATGAGATTCCCCATTCTTAATACTCGTTTAACTCTAACAATTTCAACGACAATCATTAAGTAAATACAGATATTAAGAGATTCCCCATTCTTAATACTCATTTAACTCTTACAGTTTTCACTACAAACATTAAGTAAATAGAGATATTAAGAGATTCACTATTTTTAATACTCGTTTAACTCTACTGATTTTCAAATTCCACACAGAACATACTCAAACATATTCTCAAATTCAATCCACAATTCACACCAAATCACATCAATTCATTTTTCCACATAATCCACACAAACACACCTCAAAATTTATAAATATTAATTATGAACACGTCAAACACGACAACCACAAAATTATCTCAACCCACCACTCAAACACATCAAATTTCATTTCCTCAAAACCGCACATAAATGAGTTAAATTCATTTTCCATGAAACACTCAACAATATCACCAAACCCAACTCTAAAATTTTACCCATAAAAGCATAAAATCCATTTTCCCCTAATCAACACATCAACCTTTACCAATTTCAATTCTACACAACCACAGATAAGTCCCTAAATGCAAACTAAAAGTTTGGAAGGAGCCCTTACCTCAACGATACCTCTAACAACGATTTATGGCACCGCGATGAATTCTGGTAAAATCTCCGCTCATGATGTCGCTTCCAAAATTAGCATGGAGGTGAACAACTTTCCCTTCTATCTCTTCGCAAAACGAAGCTTAGATCTAGGAGAAAAATGGAGGTTTATGTTTGACTGTATTGAAAACACCAACACCTTTTTTCTCCGTTTTTGAACCAAAGGAGAAGAATGAAGTTGAGAAATCCTTGTCTTCTCACCCACCAAGCCTTGGTTCCTTTTCTTGAAGCCAAAGGAAGCAACGAGAATGAAAGAAAAAGATGGAAGAAGAAGATGGGGTCGCGAGGTAGGGAGGAAGAAAATTTAGTTTTCCTATGTCCTCTATTTTCTTTTAGTTTTCCTTTCTTCCTTTTTCCTTCTTTCCTATTTCCCTTTTTTTTCTTCCTTTCCTTTTTCTTTTCTTTTAGTTTTCCTTTCTTCCTTTTTCCTTCCTTCCTTCCTTCCTAACAAATATCTAAAAATATCTAGATATTTCATAAAATTACCATTTCACCCATCACTTCCCAAACCACTTTTTGTTAAAATATCTACTCTCGTCGCAACTCAATTGACAGATAAATTTTCAACAACGAGTGATATTTTTACAAAAATTTCCGGTATTAAATTCTTCGCAACGTAAAAATATCTACTCTCGTCACAACTCAAGTGACAGATAAAATTTTCAGCAACTAGAGATATTTTTGATAGACCTGTCTGATATTAAATTTTTGTAACGTAAATAAATTATTTTGTGACAAATAATTTTAATCCAATTTTCAAAAATATATTTTTGGCCTTTAACTCATTAAATACCAAAAACTCGGCTAAAACCCTAAGAAATTCAACACAAAATACCCTAAAATTGTATACTTTAGGATCTAAAATTAAAGGTCTCACACAAATTCTTCATATGAAACTTCCTTCCTGTTAGTTGCTTTGATCTAGATAGGAACATAGTGTTGGACTGGTTCTTAAAATTTTACAAGTACAAATATGACGAAGTCCAATTTAGTATTTTGTCCTTTGACAAAATTTGAATAATTTCTTTGCAAATAATAAATGTATCTTCTTGTGAGTGTTTCTTCTTGTAAACAATTCTTGATCATATCTTCTTGTAGATAAATTTTGATAAAATCTTGTTGTAAATAATTTATATCTTATTGTAGATAAATCTTGGTAATATCTTATTCAAATTTTGACCATATCTTCTTTACATCCTAGTCAAAGATTTTCTTCCATTATATATCCAAATTAAAATATTATTTTAGATTGTCTTCAAAAATACAAATATTTGTTTACATCAAAACTCTAAGTGTAAAACCAACTTGGTTCCAACAATTTCCTCCTTTTTGATGATGAGAAAATTTTATTTTTGTTAACAACTGTTCTTTTAAATTCTTTGACCCTCCCGACAAGTAATAATTACAACGGTAGTATTGAGTGTCGAACTCAAGGATTGTGTTTTACCATTGAATTATGTTTAATTACAAAAATTGAATTTTATTCTATTATCATTTATTTATATTTTATTTTTGAATTTGAACCCTAAATCATTTATTAGAATCTTAATTTTTTTTCTCTAAATTGTAATTTACGTATAATTCAAATTAAATTAACAAGATATTCTCTTTCTCTCATTATATTTTATTTTTGGTGCTTGCTAATTCAGAGAAGAAACAACAAATTTTGTAGTTGTTGTGACATCTTGTTAATTCAATTTAAAATAGTTTAACTTTTTTTAAAAATCAACCATACACGACCCTAAGTGCTACACTAATATCATAGTATTAATTAGATAATATAATTAAAAAAGTAATAGTAATTTTAGTTAACATTAATATATTTATCATTATAAATAATACAAAATAAAATATAATAATTTAAAGGCAATGCCATAGTATTAATTAGATGATATAATTAAAAAAGTAATTAATATTATATTAAAAGTTATTGCATACTTAAAGAAAAACTTTCCCATTCATAATAATAGTAAATTAGACTTTAACCTGCGCATTAGATGAGTATATTTTAATTTATTTAATTTAAGTGAATCTGTTAAAAAAAATCAATATGAAGTTTTATGTCCCAACTGTCAAATGATTATTGATAAAATAGTTATATCAATAATATATATTCAATTTTATCAATGTAATTTACAGAAGAGATGTATCCAACAATAAGAAACACATATAAATAGTCGAAATATATTTTAGGGTAAGCAAGAGAGATACATGTACTCTTAATTCAGAATAAGTTGAAGAAATTTATCATGTTATTAAGTTCAATATTATATATTCTGAAAAATGTATATAATTGCTAGCAAATAAGTAGATGCCTGAAAATGTGAAGTTGATTAAGTAAATGACACGTAGACGAAAATGTAAAGTTGATTAATGGAAACAAAAAAAAAAACGTATTGAGTGGTAATGTGGAATTAATGTGAAAGATGTTAAGCAAATATTATGAAATAATAATGTGGAATTAATTTAGAAACTTTTGAGCAGATGTTATAAAATAATATTTAAATAAGTGATATAGAATAAGATAATGGATAATGTTATTAAGTTCAATATTAACCATGTATAATTAATCATATATATAATCAAATAGCGTCAACCAATTTTTTACTATCAATTTTTGTGTTAAAATAACAACTTTTTGATATTGTTATATAATAAAAATATGGTGGATGAACATCAATACCAATGAACTAATTATTATTTTTATTTTTTTTGAATATTTTTATAAATAAACTCTTCATAAAAAGTATAAGACATTATATACAT